>JABMBR010000325.1:0-90436 GCA_018881525.1 Meteorus sp. PSUC_FEM 10030008
TAATTTTGATATGCCATGAATGATACGCTTAACGAACAACATGTGTGTTACAGAGATACGATTTATCTGTTGCATTTAAAAGTCATAATTTTTCTTGAAGGACTGTAGTCGCTTTTTGGTGCATCAAGTGTAATAGTCAACTAACCATGTTTGTAGAGATCGTTGCAATCCTCATAGTTGTTTATTATCTATGGGCGAAATATAAATTGAACTATTGGCAAAGACTTGGTGTCCCAACTCTTCCAACGAATATAATTTTCGGTAACTTTAAAGATATAATTTTCCGTTGGATTTCACCAGGTTTTCTTCTCGGTCGTTTATATAACGAGGTGGAGAGTGATACACCTTTTGTGGGCGTTTACATTATGCACAAACCGTTCCTTCTTTTTCGAGATCCGGAACTTATAAAGCAAATTTTAATCAAAGATTCCAATATTTTTCAAAATCGCCTATTCACATTACGCAATAGACATGACAAACTTGGTAATGACAATTTGTTCTCGGTTAATAATCCCGAATGGAGATATCTGAGACAGAAATTATCATTCACATTTAGCAGTGGAAAGCTCAAACAACTTTTCGGTCTAATGGTTGAAACATCTAAATCTCTGAAGAAGTTCATGAATGTAAAATTTATGGACAATCCGGATGAAGTGAAGTCCATTGATGTAAGAAGTTTGAGTGCTATGTATACAACGGATATATTTTCATCCATTGCTTTTGGTGTGACCACCAACTCATTCGAAAAATCCACATCAGATTTTTATGTTCGCAGTAAGATGTTGATGCTATTTCTCATCTTAATACTCATCAATGAGTTAATAACGGAAAATATAATTAAAACTTCTGGTTTGTTAACAGGCTGTGTACCATACAATATGACCTTGTACAAAATGATGCAATCGTATGCATCTTTCTTTTTTCCAAGTCTTACTTGTTTATTTGATAACTCCTTTTTCGGTAAAAACACTGGCTATATCCGTGATGTTTTTTGGAGTTCGATGAATTCTAGAGAAGCATCAAAAATTGAACGTGGAGATGTGATAGATACGTTGTTGAAATTAAAGAATGAGAACGAACAATCAAACTTTAGTAAGCTTTTATTATCTCTGACTCAATATTAATCTCATTCAATTTTGATAACTTACTTTTCGAATATTTCAAAATCTGTCAGAGTTCGAAGGAGATACACTTGCAGCACAATCAGTTGTTTTCTTTATCGCTGGCCGTGAAACAAGTGCTGTGACAATGGCCTTTGCTCTGTGGGAACTGGCAAGACATCCACAAATACAGACACGAGTCAGACATGAAATTGTGGAGACTCTGCAGGGAAACAGTATGACGTATGAATCTATAAACGATATGCAGTATCTCATGCAAGTGATCGACGAGACTCTGAGATTGTATCCACCAGCACCACTCATTGATCGAGTCGCCAGTAAAGACTATAAAGTATGACAGAATTATTGATCATCATCTATTCGGCCGAATTTTGAGAACTTTTTTTTCGCAGATTCCCAACACTGACATTGTGTTAGAGAAAGGTACAGTTGTGTACGTCCCACTTCCTGGCATCCATAGAGACCCTAAATATTTCCCCAATCCTGAACAATTCGATCCTGATCGATTTAGTCATGAGCGCAAGCAAGAAATGATCTCATACACGTATCTGCCATTTGGTGATGGACCACGTGTATGCATTGGTGAGACAGATTTTTCAGTGGAACATACCAGCTCGTAATTCGTTGCGGCAATACTGTAACATGAACTTGTGAAAATTATCTTCGATTTCAGGTTCGAGACTTGGTATGTTACAAACTGCCGTGGGTTTAGTGACAGTTCTTCGCGAATACGAAGTTTCTATCGATCCAAGTTACCAAGCAAAAATATGTCCAAGAAGTGTATTTGTGAAGCCGGCTTCAGATGGTGTTCATCTTTATTTTAAGAAGCTCGTAATTTAATTCTTTTATTAGAGGAACAATTTATTTTCCATTTAACTACTGTATTCATATTATTGTCATTGAAGTTAGATTCTTTCAAGATTCAAGTTTAACACTCTCCTAATGGTGATATGCATTGAGCTATTCCAATATGCGTATAACTCCGACTCTGATTGCAAAGCATATTTTTGTTTGAATTAGCGATATTTAGAAACGATGATTGATGTGTTGGAGCGAACTCCAAGTCAGAATGTACGACTACTGCGATATTATTGATAAGATTACTTTACTGACGTTTATTATGATGAAACATTGTGAAAATTAAATTCGTAGTGTCATTGTTTCTTATAAACAATCAACAGGCATTATCTCTCTAAGATGACTTTATCTATCTGTTGTATTTGATATTTTTCGCCGTGAGAACAAGAGTCAATCGCGTTGTAGTGCATCAGTCGTGATGGTCGATTTCCTTGCTATATTAGTGACATGCGTCGCAATTTTTATGGGAATTTTCTATGTGTGGGCGAAGTATAAATTGAATTATTGGCAACGGCGTGGTGTACCAACCCTTCCAACAAATATATTCTTCGGGAATTTCAAGGATGCTATATTCCTTCGTGTATCAGCAGGATATTTACTCGGTCGATTATACAATGAAGCCAAGAGTGATCTGCCTTATTTGGGAGTTTATATAATGCAGAAGCCTTTCCTGCTTTTGCGTGATCCCAAGCTCATCAAACAGATTCTCATCAAGGATTTTGATATTTTTCAAGATCGTTGGTTTTCATCACGCAATAAGCATGATCGCCTTGGCAGTGACAATTTGTTTTCACTTAAGAATCCAGAATGGAGATATTTACGGAGCAAATTATCTCCAACATTTACAAGTGGAAAAAATAAACAGCTTTTTAATTTGATGATTGAAACGTCGGGTTATTTGAAAAATTTTTTAGATAAACAATTCAAGGGCAACATAGATATGGTGAAATCGATTGAGGTGAAAAATATGAGCACCATGTACACAACGGATATCGTTTCGTCTGTGGCTTTTGGCATTAATAGCAATTCTTTTGATGAACCAACGCCAGAGTTCTATGTGCGCAGTAAGTTGTTGGAGATGTTATCAGCACCGTAAATGACCGAGTAAATGAAATGATAAAATTTTCAATCGTCGATTAATAGGTCGTCAGCAGTCCAAATTTAATGTCATCACAACTTTTAAAATGATTTGTGTATTTTTCTTCCCAAAATTGGGGAAATTTTTCGGCAATTCGTTTTTTGGTGATAATACCAATTATTTTCGCTCCGTTTTTTGGAGCTCAATGAACGCAAGAGAAAAGGGAAAATTTGAAAGAGGAGATATCATAGATTCATTATTGAAATTAAAGAATGAGGAGCAGGAATCGAATTTCAGTGAGTGAATACTTGACTATATGCTTCAAGGGAACAGAAAATTTGTCATATACCAACTCATTCTTTCAGGATTTGAAGGTGATACATTGGTAGCACAATCAGCAATTTTTTTTGTTGCTGGACTGGAGTCAAGTGCGGTAACGATGGCTTTTGCATTGTGGGAGTTGGCAAAAAATCCGGTGATACAGAGGCGACTCAGATCGGAAATTCATGATTGTCTCAAAATAAATGGTTTCACTTATGAATCTGTCAATAACATGAAATATCTCATGCAAGTGATCAATGAAACTTTACGATTCTATCCGCCTGCAACTTTGCTTGATCGAGTTGCCAATGAAGACTATAAAGTATAGTCCAATCGAAGAATTCAATTTATAATATGTTGGGATCAAATATTGAAATGCTGACTATTTCCAGATTCCAAACAGTGATGTTGTCATAGAGAAAGGTACGGTTGTTTATGTTCCCCTTCCAGGGATTCATATGGATCCTAAATATTTCCCAAATCCCGAGAAGTTTGATCCTGACCGATTCAGTGATGAGCGAAAGCATGAAATAGAAAGTTGTACGTTCATGCCCTTTGGTGAAGGTCCACGCATATGTATTGGTGAGTTCAATGTGTTCAACAAAGTTGAAGTCATTGGAAAAATTGCATTACTGTGATATTTTTATTTTGATTGAAAAAATTGAGAGAGATTTTTTTGGTCCCAAGGTTTAAGAGTGGGAATGTTACAAACTGCCGTTGGATTACTGAAAATTCTCGAGGACTATGAGGTGTCTGTAAACCCACAATATCAAGCGAGAGTTAGCTCGAGGAGTATATTCACAACACCAGCTGATGGAGTTCATCTCCTCTTCAATAAGTGTACAAAATGATCATTTTCCAGGAACGGAATCACAGTTTGTCCATTCGGATTGCTTTTGGGGATGCACCACGCAATATACTTATTCATGATTATTCATTACAATTCATTTTCTCATGTAATAAAAATAATTTTTATTCATTATGACCTGGCGATCACTGAAAACGATCTGCATGAGACCAACACACCATTCTTTCACATCTTTATACACAATTTCGATTATATTTGTTTTTATTCCTCAAATTTTAAGTTCATGGTTTCGGCATTAGAGTCAAATATTTTTTAAATTCTGGTATAACACAATCACGTGGATTCAGCGGCTCAATTGCTGTGAGATATTGACTTAAATACGGTGGAAGAAAGCACAAAATCCCTTTACTAGCAAGCATCGCCCAGTCAACAGGCTGTTCAATTTTATTCACTTGAATGAAGCAGTGTGAGACTTTTTTCCCATTCGGACAATTATCATATGGTGGTTTTGCTTGCACAACCATTCCACCACCAGCTTGAATTAATCGTTCCAACTGATCATGTTTGTCTTTTGGTACCATTAACATTGCTACCATATTATCAAAAGCTAATTTCGTACTGCCACGTAATTTTATTCGCCATCTATAAGCCGCAGCTGCTACTGATTTGTCAGGTTCACCCTCCACATTCGGTATAATATCCTTGCTTTTTGGATTACCCCATTCGTATTTTTCCTCGTCAATAAACTCATTAGATCTTTCGCAATCTCGTAAATACGAACAGTGTAGCACCCATTTACCAGCAGCTATACTTCCTAACATTTTCTCATTTCGTGATGGTCTCACGCATAATAAATGGGTGGCAGTAGGATCATAGTTTGGATCGGACGATACTTCCCCACCTAATTGTCTAATGATTTCTTCGTAGTTACTACGATCCTGGAAAAAAAAGGGTAGATGAAGTATAGTTCAAATGATAAAATATGATTAAACGATAGAATACGTACACGAAGGCCTGATAGCATAAATTTACGCCTTTGTGGTGGCGCAACTTCCGGAATGTTTTCTTCATTAATATCACGTAGAACTTTGTCCTGTGTATTTTTCGGTATCCTTTTGGGATCTTCCCAACATACGCTTTCTGGCTGAGTTGATGGCATCATATAATCATTAATGTGATCCCGTGGTTCCTCATAAATTTTCGCATTATCTCCGTGTAACGAATATCGAGTTTCAGTCGAATTAGTTGCTCTAAGAATTTTATCCATTTGTTCCAGTTGTTCGTTGAGAGGATTTTTTTCCACCACACTATGAGTGTCGTCAGTAAATGATAACACTCGATTGATTGGTGTATCAGTTCCATCGTTTCTATCCACAGAGGAACTATTATGATCATTCAAAGTGGATTCATCATGCTCGTCTTGATCAGTTTCATCACCAATTGGTTTTCGCATCGCTGACCATATTTGCCTTTTTAATTCTGATAAAGGTGTGCTTGGTGCTCGACGACGTTTTGGTGGTGGTTCAACTTTGTCTGGTAGGCTATCAATCCATCTTACCCAACCTTTCCTTGTGTCTGGTGATGGGTCTGGTTTAAAAACTTGACCATAAGGTGATTCAGGCGTTGCGATATGGAACGGCGAATTGGGTGTATTATTTTGAGCGAGACTAAGCCGTTTGTTTATGACAGGCGTTTCAATATCAGGCGTTCGCGGTATGTTCCGTTTTGGTGTGAGGATTCGCCGTGGTGTTGGCAATGTCGGTGGACCCATTTTCGTTGAATTTTGACTACTTTCTCGTGGAGGTGCAATCGTTTCTCCAACAAGATAGGGCATCTCGTCAACCATTTCATGTTTTGCTGCACAAGCCAGAAGCCATTCAGCTGTTACAGCTGGAAGGTTCCACTTGATCGCTGCATTGTATTTATTCCCCGTTGGTGAACTACAAACAAGATGGGTCCCAGCATAAAGTCCTTTTTCAATATTTGTCCTCCGTGCAAACGAATCTTGATGTCTTGCACCCAAAGCAACAGCCAATGTTCCTAAATACGTTCGTTCAACGCCAGCATAAGAACTCATAGCAATAACACAGTCTGACAACGGTTTTACATCATCCGGCACTGATAGTGGTCGGTGATAATATGCAATATCAACGAATTTGTCATTGTCGATACAATCTTCAATAAATAAATTAGTTACAATTTCGTTGACTGTATGCCGTAGAAGTGCACCGATTAATGGTACAATACCATAATCAGGAATCCCAGTGTACGAATTAGGCACTATCCGTCCACCAAGTCCATCAATATTTGCAGTGACAAGTGCATTCTCTTCACCATCAAACCCAGTCACGAAAAATGTTAAACCTTCCAAAAATCGTTCACTCATGGTGCAAGATTGACTCAATGGTATTTCACTGTCATTGGTTGCTTCATGGTTTGTTGTTCGTCGCTGTTGTGGCTGCTTATCTGTGGATTCATCAGACGATTTGGTCACATGAGACGCACTCATCTGTTTATTTATTGACACATGACTTTCAGATTGATTTCCGGAAGTTGTGCTACGATTTTGTAGATATTGTTGAACAATATCTGGTTCATCATCATGCGGCTCTTCCACTTGCTGTTTGTCAATATCAAACTGTGGTACAGGTGGTTTTTTAGACTTCTGTAACATTTTTAGACTTCTTTTACTCAGTGGTGATTGCGGTTCGATCTTTTTCGCATCGGGAAGTTCTTTCTTATTGATGACGGCATATGTTTCTTCTGGGGCAGGTCTCTTCAATTTTATACTTTCTTCTAGCCAGTTAACGTTTAAAATATGAGGGTTTATTCCTTTGGATTGGATAATTTTCAATTCGTTTGATGCTCTCATTAAGTCACCGATTATGACATGTGTTAGAGCATCAGAAATATCGTCAAATCGCGTGGCACTACCAACGTTCAAAATTTTATTTATCTTATCACGATGTTGTATCGAAAATCCAGAAATATATATGCTACAACCATCTAAAAATGGACCAGCCAGTTTTGCTTCACGTACATCTAGTCGATCAACAATTGAAATATACGGCGCGACGTTTCGATCCGATGGATTTTCGGCATGGCTGGAAATTGTACTAGACATGGATTCCTCCACAAAATTTCTATTGTTATCACTTGGAATATTACTGATTGCTGAGAAATCTAATGACTGTTGCATTGCTTGTGTTGACCCTCTTTCTGGTGTCGAACACAATGCCCTAGGTACTGGAGTTAACAAATATTCATGAAACGGCAGTGCATAACCTGTTTCGACACTTTTCGATACCCATTCTACTTTCAAACATGGAATATTATTTGCTAATGCGTATTTTAATTTTTCACTCAATGAAGAATCTTTCGCTATCACAACTTTCACTTTTGTACCATCAAGTGGACCCATAAATTCACCACCATTATTATTGATCAATTTTTTCGCTTCTTCTTTCTGTCGTTTCGATAAATTGGAGGACGTAACAATTAAATTCATGAAAGGCGAACACTTATATTTATCGAATGATGAATCAGTTGCTTGAATAAAATCATTCAAGTTGGAATTCCACACAGCTTTTATCCAATCATATGTGAAAACAGGAATTTTTGATTCTGTCGCTTTTTCATATTTAGCTGACATCACTGAATCGGTAACAAGATGGGTTATGCAACTCCGTAAATGTTTATAGAAAAATCCACCCATATATTCCACTTTCCTCTGAATATCCTCTTTGATATCAGAACTGAAACCTGAGGCACATATTGCGAGACCTTTCATAGCAGTCGTGAATGCAGGACTTGGACCCGGAGGTAGAGGTTCACCAATTAAAAAGCACCTCAGTAAACACCGCGGGCCAACGATCCTGCTGGAACGCGAAATAATATTGTGAGAATATCCAGACTCTAGATACAAATACAAGATCATGCACCTGTACCGAAAACGGTTCAAATAAGAAGCTATTATCTATACTTACGTTGACTTAGTGCTTTCAAATTTTTTGAAAAGCTCGCCCTGGAATTCTTCGAATACAAATATATCAGTCTTTACAGGATTATGCTCGTGACATTTTGTTTCTGTAATCCATTGTGGTGCCATTTCATTTTCTTCACATTTCTGTATAGGTTAGAATAATTAGTTTTTCATCAATCAGCAAATTTACTCGTGAACCAGTGAACATATTGAAATCATAGCATTATTAGTACTCACGGCAAAGGCCTCCCACATATCTTCAGTACAATCCTCTTCACTTTCATGTTTAGATGATATGACAAAGTATATGTTTAATGAAACATCCATTTGACTGCATTGACTTGCCATGTCGGGGTTCGTGTATGAATGTGGATATTTTTTTTATTATTGATCAAAACATAAAAACCCCGATGTACTAGAGCATTATTAAGGTTAGGAGAATCTCTTCAATGTGTAGATAATTATGAATAAGACACTAGTTTCATGTGCAGCGATCATAAGTAACACCTCTACTGTTGTTATTACATTGTCAGCTGACACACTTTAGGCGCCTCTTTCTCTATCGCCATGTTGTGGAGGTGAAATTATTTGAAATAGTCGGGCTGTCGCGCCATCTGCAATTGAATAATGGCGCTCGAATGTGGGGATTCTAAATTGTTGACTGTGGAGGTTCAACTTGGAATTTGGGAAGTTTCTGAAAGTTTCTAATACTTTCAATGTACGAAAATATGTGCTCAGAGAAATATTCGGCAAATCTGATTCATTATTGTCGATTTCTCATGTGTTTCTGATAGTTCGACGAACGTTGCGAGTGATTCTGGTAAAACGACCATGGCTGATTGAGGTACGTTCAAATTTTTTTTAAATTCCACCATTTCTCGTGCTGGAAGATGTGGAATAGGAATCAGTTGTGATTGTTAAGAACTTATTGGGTTTGAATGCAACTCAGGAATATTTGGATGGATAAAATGTGGCAAGACATGACATGAAAATATTTCGTTCTAATTCAAATGTTTTTAGTTGTGATACATTCTAATACTTGATGATTGAACATTGAATAGTTCTCAAGAGATCTTAGCACAAGTAGAATTCGCCTATATTTGTAGTTTATGATTGAGGCGCTGTAATTTTTGCACTATCCTCAATGTTGCTGCAGGACTTACGCCTGGAATCCTCGTTACAGCAGCCACCTGTAATTCGAATTGACACTAAACAATTCCATCTTTATATATTAAGAGATGATAAAGACTTACAGTTTGCGGCTGTATTGCTGTGAGTTTCTCTCTGTCTTCAGTTGAAAGATTGAGACTTGAAGATTTTGAAAAGTATTAGTTTACTCTCCCATCAAATTTTTCTTAGGTAAAATATTCATGTAGCTCATACTTACTTCTCGTAGTCAAAATTCGTTGGGATGCACATTCTTTCGTGTTTTTTAACTTCAGCAACTTCATGCATCTGCTCTTTTATCGCATGTTCATACGTAACTTCAATCTACAATGACATAATGACGAATACAGAAAAAATCTATGCACTACAGATGATCAAACAGTGTGGTGAGAATAATTCTGTTACCTTCAGTCTACGTGACAAAGATGGATTGTTTCCAAGATGTCCAAATTCTTCGGGGAGAGTTTTCACTAAATCATCGAACGTAATATCGTAATTTGTATTATTCAGGATCGAAGTCGCAGGTCGTGAGCTTTTATTTTTCGGTTCACGAATGTTCAATAATCGAAACCATTCTGCACAGGATTTCGATGTTGATCTAAGCAGATCAAATCCCTCCTGTAGTTTGGATGCTAAGTTTCTCGTTTTTTCCATACGTTCCCTTGATACACAGCCACTGTTGAATCCTTTAGCAGTCAAACGCAGATCAGCATTGTCAGGCCGTAAACTCAGACGGAATTCTGCACGACTTGTGAACATTCTGTACGGCTCTGTTGTACCTCGTGATGTGAGATCATCGATCAAAACACCGATATAACCTTCAGTGCGATCAATTATTAACGACGGTTTACCTAAAACCTGTAAAATTCAATTATAATATATGAATATTCTATTCACTTCCATTAGGTCAATTCTGAACATACTTTTGCAGCAGCATTGACACCAGCAACAATTCCTTGTGCTGCAGCTTCTTCATACCCAGTTGTACCATTGATCTGTCCAGCAAGGAACAAACCGGGAATTCTCCGAGTCTCTAGTTCATAAGTTAATTCGCGAGGGTCGATGAAGTCATATTCTACCCCGTATCCAGGTCGAACTACCTCAGCTTTTTCCAAACCGGGCATGAAATTCACGAGTTCTTGTTGCTTATCGGCTGGTAAAGTACACGAGAGTCCTCCCGGATATATCAAGTCCGAATTTAACCCCTCTGGCTCGAGCCATATTTGATGAATATTCGTACGGAATCTCAACATTTTACTTTCAATACTTGGACAGTATCGCGGACCAGTCACTTCTTCAGTGACGTGTAAATTGCAGTGTAAATTATCTTTGATTATTTTTGCCACAGCTTCATTTGTATGTGTCATGTAACAGGGTAGCTGATTTTCTGGTTGAATCCAAACCTGATCAGACATGAACGAAAATGGTTCAGGACGCTCGTCAGGATTTTGTATATGACATTGGTCAAAATTTATTGTGGACTTTTTCAAACGCGGTGGTGTTCCGGTTTTGAGTCGACCCATTCTAAAACCTAATTTTTCTAATGTGTGTGCTAGACCAATGCTGGGTTCATCACCAATTCTCCCAGCTGGCCGTTTTTCTAGCCCAATATTTATCTGACCTTTCAGAAATGTGCCAGTAGTTATTACTACACTCTTGCTAAATATTTTGCTACCGTCTCCTATGAATCAGAAGTTAGGAGGAAGATTAGATGAGTATAGATCACCCAGATCACTCAGTTCTATCGAAATCCCAACGAAATTTTTCATACTCACTCAAAATTATCCCACAGCATTTAGTTGAATCAGTCTCGAGAATTAAATCCTCAACTGATGACTCATGAATTTGTAGACCTGGCAGATTGAATAGTTCAGCTTGAAGATTTTTTTTATACAGATCACGATCAATTTGTGCACGTAAACCCCAAACCGCTGGTCCTTTTCGTCTGTTGAGAATTTTATAGTGAATACCGGACAGGTCACAAATGCGGCCACAAACACCATCCAATGCATCAACTTCTCTCACCAAATTCCCTTTTCCAATTCCACCGAATGATGGATTGCATGACATCTCACCTTCAGATATTAAGACAAGGTTATTAATGCTTCAGAATGATAGAATATATGAGTGAGTAGTATTCCAATCATGATCTCTTACCAATTGTGCTCTTCTTATGAGTAACAAGAAGAGTCCTGGCACCCATTCTCGTCGCGGCAGCACATGCTTCAGTACCAGCATGTCCTCCACCAATTACAATAACATCGTATAACTTATCTCTATTATCATTATGAATACATCTCAACACTGATCGTTTGTATATTTTTTTACTCCAACTAGTTAAAACTGACGTTCTCATCTTATATAATGTCATCATTCTTCGTCGATCATTCTTTCTCTTCAAAGGATATAGTAAGACCTATCATTCAGCATTCTGTAAAGATATGCATATCTGAATGTATATCGAAGTTTTGGTATTAATAATTGTTGGCAAATTTGTTCTTTGTCAACAAATTTTAGTTCATTATAATTCAAACTTTCAAGAAACTCAATAATGAAGTTGTAACAGTTAAAATTATCAGGATGATAATTTTCGCCATTCCATTTGGGATCTTTCATAATCTGTAATAATACTTCATCCCAATGATTATACCAAGATTCAGGTACAATGTTTATCGACACACAATCATTCCATTCATGAAATTCATCTACTGTAATACCACGATGATCATATTCATAAATATGATTGTCAGAAGTGACAATACCAATGTGCATATCATTTGTGATATTATAATCATCACGGAATGTACCATTGGTTGGTTTTAGAACAATCGCTGGTGGATTATCAATTGCATTTGTACAACAATAAGGTAAAACAAATGAATGAGTTGTGTAGGGGTCGAATGTTGCATCACATAATGGACAACGTTCCGGAATTATTTTACAGAATATGGATTTATTGCAATGCTTAACACAATATATCCGAACGTCTGTGCTCATTGTGTCTCACACCAAATTGCGACAGATTGAAATGACCAGTTGGTGACCAGCAAGGTTAAGAATGGAATAATAAATGACAATTTTTTCGTTTATGCCAAGTACAAATCCATTGATTCAATTCAATGCAACTTCTACAACACTCATTGCCACTGCAGATCAATCAACAGTTCAAGTACAGTTCAGTATCGGGTTCTCTTATCAAAAAAACTCTCTCTCACTTTGACATACCAAATAAGAAATTGTATAATCTACAATCACACAGTATAAATACCTTATAAGTTATATTCCTGAAACTAATATGGATCACCAGCATAGTAGTGCCACGAGGTGAACTGATCGGCCGTCACACGTGTGACATCAGTACCTTTTGCAAATATCTGCATTACCGACTGTATTCTCATCTGAAGTTACAGAAATGTACAGTGTACGCTTTCATACTCATTTTATCCTACGAAAAAATGAACTTACGAATCCTCCTTCATATATTCATGCGTCCACTTCAATATAAATTAATCATGTGATCATACTCTAGGAAACAGGTTAGGAGTTGTTACTTCATTCGTATTTCAATTGAGAGAGCTATAGATCTTTACGTTCATCAATGGCAATTGACATATTAAAAAAAAATTATTCTTCTGTATTCTTTTCCTCCGTATTCATCTATTGAGGGAAATTCCATACAATTCATGTAACAGTACATGTATGTATGCATATAGCGATGGATTTATTGATTTATAAAACAATGTCTTCCATGCAAGTTCAGTTCTCATAGAATGTTCTCATCTGAACTTCTACTTCCTTGTTTAATTTGTTTTCAAATAAACTCTCATTTGTTTTGTTGTATGTGGTATATCGTCATGTTCTTCGACATGCGCAGTGAATGTCACTTGTTTCGCGCGGTATCCGCGTTACTCAGTGGCCGCGCTGCGATAGTAGCAGCTGATCCGCGAAGCGGTGTGGTATCAGAGCGGTGATTGTATTATATATTTATTATTAGAAGTGTGTGTACCTGTACTACAACCTGGTTGAATCGTTGTCGTTTTATTACATGGCAGAGTAGAGGTATTTCAGGAGTGTAGGTGAAAGGAGACGGGAACATTTTTCAATATTATAACATTACAATTGGTGAGTTGTCAAATGTTTATAAATAACAAAATTTCTTGAGGAATTAAATCGTGTGATATGAGTTTGTTTGGTTGATACTTGTTGAACGAATTTTTTTTTGTGTGTTTAAATAATTTGTGTTTGTTTGAATCTTACGAGTTGTCGAGCACGTGCGTCGTCGGAGTTGTGAAATGCGAGAGCGTAGATAAGTCTTGTTCACTCTTTATTTATTGAGGTGACTGACACCTGATGCGTCAATGACCACGCGTGTGTCTCTCGTGTGGTTAACTGTTTGCCGCTGTTGAATGTGTACTCTTAGTATCATTGAGAAAATCATTTTGGAAAAAAATATATTCCGCTCTACTTTTTTTTTTCTGTTCTGTTGGATTTACATGAGAACGTACGAAACTTAAATGTTACACGGCGGTGTAGATAATGCGTTAATTGTTTATTATTGTTTCTAGTCAGTATAATGGAAACGTGGGATATCAGAACTGTAAAATATTCATATTAATGTTGTCTCACGATTTTGGTGATATGGAAAGTATTGTGAAACACTTTATGCTGTTCAGGAATATAAAGGAACAATTACATGGTTGTATAAGCGAATATACAGTCGAGAATACGTACTTGGAATAACAGAATAGTTCATTGAAATACACAATAGAAGTTATTTTAATGTGGACCGGAATGCGAGAAATATTTTTTATTTGTTCTTGGATGGATGAAACACGATTTCGTTAACGAGAGTTAATTTTGTTCGTCAGTTAATATGCTATGTGGAACATTTATCGGGAATCATGATGATAATGTAATGAATCCAATCGATTAGTTCGATTTTAAAAGTCTCGTCTTGTTGTGTTAACGAGTTTGTCAAATAGTTTTATACGAAATGTCATTGAGTTGTCAGTAAACAAGTGACTGCTTTAGCGCACACCATTGCAAACCTCTGTAAGTTTGAGGTCGTTCTAATTATTCCATTCACTTATTGCTGAAATATTGCAATGCGATAATATGTAAATATGAAATTTAACTTTTGTTTAAAATATGGAAAGTCTTATGGTTGGTAATTCGATCATTTGGATGAAGATTGAAGATTGACAGGACCTTTGACATTATATTCCTTGAAGTTTTATCGAATAACACTTGAAAATATTTATGAAAGATATTCACAGAGAAATTTGATCAAAAACGAGAGTTTGAAGTGTCTGTGGATGGAGAAAGGTAAAAGGCGGAAATTAAAAATTGAAAAAATTTCAAATCCTGGTATTTACATGGCGAAATGAGGAATGAATTCATTTTTCATCAACAGATTGAGAATTTAATGATAAAAAAGTGTTTCATTCGCACATCAGATACTCGACATGGTTACACAGTCAAATGATGATAAAATATGGGCGATTATGAAAGTTCTTATGAAGTTGGCATTTATACTTGGAATTATATTGTTCCTTTCAATTTGACATTTATACTACTCTATACCTTTGATTGATTTCTGAGGAAAAGTCTGAATGAAAACCATAAAATTATGGTGCGTGACCATATCATCTGATTGTTCAAATATCGAATCGAATTGCATATTGGGAGCCGCATTTATCATATGTCCGAACATTTTCCAATTATACTTTCTAGATGAGAATGAGCGCGACTATCAGTAAATCAAGAATCAATGTCCGATGTTGTGGGGAAGACGAAGACAAATGTTAATACCGAGGGTTACAAGTGGATTACTGTAGGATTTGAACAATCGTTTTTTCTTCGAACGACGACTGTTATTAGTTCCTTTAACCTTATCATGTCACTTTTTTCTTTCCCGAGATTCTTTTCGATTAGGAGATTTGTTCATTTCAATTGAAACATGATAGAATCGATTTGAAATGTTGTTCATTTTTATTAAATATAAAAATCATGTTTTATCCAAATGGCATCGAATATCCGTCCGGCGGGAATTGACACTTGACTTCCTATAACTATCAATAGAAACGCGTCATCGGAAATTTCAATATTGAATACGAGAGAGTTTGACACAGAGAAATATACTTGGTGAGCAGGAGATGGAAAAGGTTCGAGTGGTAATGCGGATACAAAGTGCGGCAAGGTAGAGAGGACTGCTGGAATTTGAAGTAGAGTACTAGGTGGAATGCGAGTCGAGAGGAGAAACGACGATTTTGTGATTGAGTCAATGCTTCATGTCTCTTCGTATCCCGAGGGAAAAAAAAAGCAATCAAGTCGAAATATCGGTGATAGACAGCGTAACGAGTTTCCAATGTCGTCATGGAACGCGAAATTTTCAGTTCGCGGCTGGAAAAAAAAAAAACTAAATGTGAGTGGGAATGTTGGTGTGAAAATGAAAAAAAGGAAAGAAAATCAAATGAGACTCTATGAAAAAAAAGTTCAATCCCATTTCAACTCGTTATCCCGAAAAACCAATTTGCAATGTCTTTTTTTCTTCTCACGTTTTCTCACTTCGTTTTTTTATTGAATTAAAATTTAATTCATCATGGATGTTATTTCGCCATAAAAAAATCACCAGAAAGCTATTCTCAAGAATTTCATTCTTATCTGTATTTCTTCAAGTTGACTATTCCAAAAATTATGTGGCTGGAATACAATTCAAATCTCAGAAGATTGTTGGAGAGTTTCATGTTTTGTGTAGATAAAATCGATTGTTCTCCCATTGAATTATTGTAATGTGCAAATTATTCACAATCACATTAGTTGATTTTATCTTGTTTTCTCTTTGAAAGAATAATTTTATGTAGGAATATGAAGACATAAAAAAAAATTGAAATGAGCTCATAACTCATGGGACGACATGTTGATCTTTCTAATTATGTCATCACCACATCTTGAATCATAAGGATACTGCAAAAATATTCCGTGGCCATAGTCTGATCATTGATTCATGAGATATGAACTCTGTTATATCCATCGTAACATAAAAATAAATGAAGTATACGATAACATATTTTATAGCGAGTGCCACACGAATAGAACAGTGAAACTGTATCAAATAAATACGTTGACGAGAAAGAAAATTCAGTCTTTGCTTTAGGAACGTGCACAGAATTTAGTCTCGCTGAATATATTTTCTCGTACATTTTTATTGGTTTGAATCATCTCAATGGTATATTCGCTTTTAAGACAACACTTAGTCTTTATTCTCCCTTCGATTACTCAATAAATACAGAGGAGACCGCAGTACCGGAATCGTTGAAATGCATAATTTTAACAATAAATCCAACATTGAAAATAGTTTTCCATGAAGTCTGTACACATCTGCATATAGTAAGTCAACTTCTATCGTTATTCATAAATATACTGCTCGAATTTCCTTCCGTTTCACTAACTGATGCAATACAGGATCGATCCTCCTGGCTATGCAAAATTCTGTTGTTATTAAATTTTAATACCAAAGATATTGCTATTCTATATTGCATAATTGTATCAATAACATGAATATTGAAATGACAAGAAGGGAAGATGTAATCATTAAAGAATAATAAAATAGTTTATTTTTCATACAGCATTTTATATATAAAACCACTATTTACCTTCACCACATTGCAAGTATGCTGGATGCTTGCATACACGACCGGATGTGCTGTAATATCGCGTGAAACTCTGAAAGATCATCGACCTATGGCTCAGAGCAATCCACGTTCCATTTAAGGCTTATGAATTTTGCGTCAGTTTTTTTCTTCAGTACTGATCAGTGTTTGTATCTTATTCCGACTCAATCTCCAGTTCAAGTTCATTCAAATTGATATTCACTCCACTCACCTAAGTTGGAGACATTATTGAACAGTATCAATTATTTCAAGTAAATTTTGTAAACGAACAAGTGACTATGCATGCCCTGTATGAGATGGGATTGGTGCAGGACTTGTACATAGTTTGGATTGGAGGGAACGATGATTACGATCTAAGTTCGATCAGGGAAATACTTGGGTCGTGAGGGGGGGGGGGGGGGGGGGAATTATGCGTAATGTGATTTAGTTGAGCTCTAAGACAGGGTGAGAGGTTGGTGCAGGAGAGGGAATAGGTGATGTTTGAGATTGTACAACCATACATACCAACTGTCTCCAATAAATTATTCAGTAGAGCACGACGGATTACTGAGAGAACCGTAATTAGCCTCGTTATCACGTGTCTGGTTAACTTGATGATTAAACAGCGTTCTACCATTTTTCATTCTCTCATTACTCACCCATTACTCATGTAATTATTCACAGCTCGGTCTTATTCGTATATCTACGATGAATGGTGAAGACGAGGAATGGTGGCATTGATTCAACTTTGGTGTAGTACCAGAAGTCTCAATTTGATGTTGTTCGACCGATATTTCAGGGTAATTCTTTTTAATTGTATGCTCAAAGTTCAGATCGTGCTGTCATCATTTGTGGAAGTAATTCTATGAAATTTATATCTTCATTGATGTATTGCTCACCGAGATGTATATAATTACGTTTCTGAAATAATTGATAGTTTTAATTGGATGTTGATCAACGTTCGTCGGAGTATTATTACAGGATCATTTGTGCGGTGATCTCATGATTTGTCGTCACTAAAATCAGAAATTGATCATCTCATGATGCTCATCATACAAATTTTGAATGAAATCTGATAACGAAGCAAGTCATCATTTCTAAAATCAATAGTGTCTTAGAACAACATTGTTTTGCTTGGAGAAACGAATTTATAATATCAATAAACGTGAAATATCATCCTTCAGGATTTCATGAAAATATTCATCTCAGTAATACAATATGGTTGATGGAGAATTCAGTGCTACACACGAAAATTCAAATTATGTCAAGGACATCTTGAAAATTTTAAGTGCCATAGATGCGCTCTATAATTGAAACAGGTTAGGTTGTTGTGTTGTTGTGGATGATATTCCAGAGTATCTGTAGAGAAAATTGAAAGAGGGTAAGAGTAGGGTGAGCAGAAGGGAGAGGTAGGATGAGGATGCACGATGCACTTCGAACTATGGTACACTTGACAATATACAAACGTACTGACAACAGTCAGCAAGCAAGACATGGTGTTTAGACATGACCGATGGACTGACCTCGTTATCGTATCCGTTTGCGCTGACCAACTGAAATCCTAAGTGTAAATCGATGGTCCGACCACCAATATTGAGTTTCGTCTCAATATCATATATATATCGTTCTTAGGAAATTGTATCAATGATTACAGTAGTTTGAGAATGATACGTTAAGCTCTTACCCCATTGGAGATCATATACTGTCTATAGAAGTATTGTCAATTGCATGAGCACAAACTTTGTTATTCACTGAATAGTTGGAAATATCATCTTATAACCCTTCTATTTTACAATTGGACTAGGAACTGCGTATCGATCTGAGGTATAATATAACTCGACTGTATTTGATAAATTATTAATATTTTCAGTGTATGCTACTCACTGTTTGCAGGAGATCCAATTCTAATGCGGCCGATCATGTGGTCTAGTGATACTGTCATTAGATTGACAATTTACGAGAACTGACTGTCATAGGGTCGTTGAGAGAAAACTCCTCCGCACATGTTCCCTAATAATGGCAGGATTTTCACCCGTTACATCAGGCCCACCCTTTACTGAACCGATTCTCCAAGTCCAATTAACCTCGTTATCACGTACGTGGTTTCCAACCTCGTCCCCACGTAATCCAATGCCCGTTACGTGCTTGCCCTCAAAGTCTAATGGAAGGATTTGGAATGAACGTATGTCATTCAACTAATTGAATCGCCATCAATTCGAGACAGATCATTTTTTTCTACCTTTTGTTTCATTAGTCATGATGATATTCAGTTTTCTTTCGCGGATGTTCTGAGTTGAGTGCGCTCGCGTGGCAGTTGGGTAATGAGTTCATTCAATCAAGGGATTTCCAATAATGAATGTCATTTGATATTTTCAAGATGACGAACAAAATAACGGACAGTTTATATCAGAATAAAAGAGGGTTGGATGATGATGGATATTGGTTGTAATATTTTCCTACCGAGTATGGATGATGTTCGTTGACCGGAAGAGAGTTGGGGTTGTTCGGACTTGTGGACACTTCGAGTCTTTGCGGTCCATCCTACTTGAAACATTTGTTCTGTCTATCCTGTATGCAGTGTAAACCAACTCCAATATATCTGTGTTCTTTTGTTAGTGCCATGACCTCTTCCATCATTTGAGTCTACAGAATAGTTTTGTGAAACTCGGTTGAGGGTGAAGAATGAGCAGAATATCCACTGGGGCTAGAGAGAATTGTGAAATTGAACCAGACATAGTCAGGTGGTAAATGATGTGGTCAAGTATTCTACCTTGTTATAGTGAGCACCCTTCAAAGAGGATTGGTATTGAATTTATGGTAAAAATTCATGTAACAAATGTTCTGAACTATTGCGGAGTTTACGGATATGATAAACATTGTGGTACGAAAATACAATTTTGATATCATCGTCTTGATGTTGTGCATCAAATTTTCAAATAGATAGAGGGAGAACTCAAACTCCTCCTTCAATATCATCATGTGTATACAGGTTTCATGGTCGATTGGTGATGTATAAGTGTCAGCCTTCATACAATTCATCCTTTGTAGTCTCGCTCATTTGGTACAATTTTTTTTCGGTTCAAAACGTTTCAGTTCGTAAGTAACGTGTTTGCATCAATAAATCCAATCAACTTGTGGCGGTGATGCAGAAACAGTATGACTAAGACATGGAACGTACCGATCGAGAAATTTTTATACTTGGTGAAGTTTCTATTGTAGCATGTAAGTTGAAGAGCATGTTAGTTCACCTTTCTCATGAACTTACATCATTTGTGGTCTTGAAGTTCCAACTTCTCATACAGTACTGATATGAGCCTATTCTGATCTCATTGGAAAAAGTCAAATTTTCATCAGTTAATTCTATCGAACATGAAGGTTTTACTATCTCTCAAAAACGGACGAGTGCAGTTCACGAATCAATCTGCAATAGTGATTTAGAAAACTTGTCCAACTATGCACTATATTGCAATGAATTCTTGGAAGTACACAGCAAAAGCTGGTAAACTTTCGTTCGTTCAACCATACCACATTTAAGTTTGCAAAAGTGGTTTGGTAAAGTTAGAAAGTATGGAGCAAAGTCAGGTTTCGTCACTAAACTCGTTGGCTTCTGAAGCTGCATCGTGAAATGAGGAAAATTCTTACGTGATCAGAAAAAAACCATCAAACTGAAAATACTCATGTATATATGAATACATAGATTCATCCTACAATTTCTGATTTCAATCTGATGAATTTAATTGCAAATGACCTCCAGATAACATTTAACAAGTAGACTTCAACTATCAACCACAAACCATTAGCGCTGTTTGCATTTGCAGACGGGTCAATTCGTGACGCCGTACATGGCTCCTCACAGTCAATGAATAAAGGATGAACAGACGAGTTAATAATTGGTTCGAAGGATTCAGTGGATGACATGCAAACTGAGTTGTAATGGTCATTCTGCGATACGAGTTTCATGTTACGACTCCTAACACGAGGTTAACAGTAACTTATGACAATAGCTCTGCTGTCCCTGTAATGACTGGAAGTAAACGATCGTTGCAGGACATAAAGAGGAAATAGAAGGACGAAGGAATGAGGAAGAGAAAGATGGCGATCACGAGAAGGATTTTGGACAAAGCAGAACGACAATGTTGCCGCGGGACTAGAATGGATGGTTGTATTGGTGGTATGGTGCTGTGGCGATGGGAGGTAGTTGCTAGGGATTACGTTACGGCTGGTCGGGCGCGAACACAGGAAACGGAATCCCGACTGCGACCGGGCATGGGCTGTAATCTATGTCCATACTCGATCTGCTCAACTGCCAAAGTGTCGCGACAACCACGTTTGCAACCGATGGGCTTTATCGATGACATTCACGAGAGAACATACACAGACAGTTATTAATTGGACACTGAGGGCGAGACTGTTGTGTGATGACGTTTGCACGTTCGCAAAGGATCAGTTATGATGAATTCATATCCATGAATCATCTTGCGGTTCATAGGGCAATCTATATTAGCGATGGTGATTGCGTTAGGAGTGGAAGGAATATACGGATTTTTGAATCATTGGATTGTTGCCAATGCACTACTTCTAGTTAATGGGCGAATCGTAATATTGTAATGGTCATCGATCGAAATATAGTTCATAATCATCGGACGTTGCACGAGAAGATAAATTCAATAGTGAAAGTAATATTGTTTGGCTGCCATAAATATTAGAAGTACAGTATTGCGTTGTATTAATTCTGTTTATTATCTTTATTATGGCTAGAAAGTTAGTGTGAATTATTGCAACAATACTGAAGTATTTCTCATATTGATGCAATTGAGATCATAATTATCATTCCATTTGTGACTGCTCATTCGTTTGTAGTTTCGACATCCATATGGACATCTTCATTGAACTCAGGGAACAACTGATGGATCTCCATTGTCCCTGGTTCGATATTATCTGTCAAGTTTCAGTATTGACGAATATGATGTCATTGACAAAAAATTCATATGATGAAATTTTTATTGATTTCGAAGAAGTTCACGGATAAATTTTGATAAGTTTTCATGGTAATACAAATGATAAAGCGGAAAGTGGAAAAGGGGAGAGGACGACGACCAACTTTGCAAGCGCTTCTGAATCGGTCTCGGTTATGCTTTGGTTGGCACTCACGGACCCATGAACATTGCGACGCCCTGAGATTCTCTAGACTTACCAGTGGTTGAACTTACAAACGAACCTATTTACGTAGCAATTTGCGGATAGTGTGTAGGAAGACAGAGAAAAAGAAGAACAGACTGGGGAAGAACAAGAGACAGAGACAGTGTTTCATGACTGAACGCTCGAATGGGGCAAGCAGACACTTCAGGATCACCCGTTTGTATTATTAGATCTTTCATAAATTTAGCACAGACAAAACATTTAGAACTACTAACTCACTAATGTGTTCCGACTGAACTTGAAACACAAACTATGGAATCAAATTCAATATACAAAGTTTTGTCACATTATCCAGTGGTTCAAGTACACAATTAATATAATGAAATGAATAATTCAAGTATCTCCAATTCCTTAAGTATGATCGTCATGATTCCTTTGAACATAATTAATCACTAAGCTGGAGATTTGTGGTTTCAGTGAACACAGATGTCTAGCCACACCAGTGGGTGTAGAAGTTATTGAGTCGAACATTACTCCTCGTGCCTCTCTGGTTTCTCTCCAATCTCCATGTTCTTGGTAGACATTAATTCCAGGTTTCATGAAAGCTAATTCATTACGGATAATTATTGTTATTTCATGTTACTTGGTGATATAACTATTGCTGTTGGCCATATACCTTGGGCACAACATACTTTAGATAGTGAAAAACTTGATATCAGAACGAAAACGAAAGCAAGAGTGAGAAGAGAATGCAAATAATGAAGGGTAAAGAGAGACAGAGGTGAGTATTTGAGTAGATGTGCAGGAAAAGCGGTTATCCAGTCAACTGTGCTCTGAGTCAGGATATTGGATGGAGGCTTTGATTGTCTTAGCATTATACCTTTTGCTCATTCTACGGAATAATTGCGTTTCAATTTCAAATGTATAATTTCTCATTCAATTCAGCAAAATTTGCATTCACAGACGAGTGATTCAAATCCTGATTCGTTCACGAACACAACTTGGCAATTGTGAATAGATTGGTGAATTTCAGGAAGAACATTGATTGGGTGAGAGGCTCATAAAATATTTGCTCAGTATCGACTTTGGAATTAACATTGCAGTTCCTCGAGGGAGAATATAAATCCATAGATAACGTTATACGTCGTATGGCATACATGTACTTCTAATAACTGACTATATTTCAATGAATTTATTGTTCCAATGGGGAATCAGGAAGTTACACGAGTTAGAGAAATAGATATATTGAACTTGGGAATTTTATTAGAGATGTTGGAAGGCAGACAGCTTTCAGAAAGCATTTCTGTACAGTTGTACTTGCAAATGTCATGATATCACAAGCACCATACTGTGTGTTTGATGTCTTCAATTTGAAATGAATGTATGCAGAGTGCACTTTAAGCAAATATCTCATACGAATTTAGATGTCGTATTTTCATACATGGTGATATTTGACATTCCCAACATAGAAATTGGCGCCTTTTGTTGATTCATTCTCACTTCTCTCATCTCCGTTTGTTCCTTATCTACTGCATTTTGATACGGAGCTGAAAAATATTGAAGTTGGATGGCGAAATACAGCTTAGAATAAAATTGGATTTGGATGAAAGATGGAAAGTAGTACTGAATCGAAAAAATTACCGCGTGAGTGTGATTGCGTGTTGATTGAATAACACTGTTTTCTCTTAATGAATGACTCTTCCTATGTGACCGCATTTGCGCGCGCAAGAGTTCTATCAGACTCATCTGTTGCTTCTTTATCTCATAGCTATCAAGAAATTTCTCCAGGGACTTTTTCGGGTCGAGAATACAGTGACATGTCCACATTTACGTCACCATCATTCCTCGTCTATAAACACATATATACTCCAATGCGATCTTCCTTCACATTCTGGTTATAGTCGTTGAATGATCGATCCAACACTCTACTGGCATATCCTTTCATCCACTCATACTTCCTACCGTTTTTCCACCGACTGAGCCATGTTATTTTTTTTCCAGTCATTAATCATGCCTGATGTATGGCGTATTTTTGTTTGCTCTCATTTTTTCGTATATTTTTTTTCTGCAGTATATAATACGCACTAACAGCCAGGGGTGGAGATTGTTGAGAGGAGGGCTCGTACGTGAATTTTTCCAGGATCGAGTGTTACTCCAGCGTTTTTATTACGTTCTCTTCATTGAAATTTTTATTCTCGTTAAATACAAGAACATAAAATTGCTGTAATAGTTCTATTGAATGGATGAATAACATTGCATTGTATACAGCGATTGGAGGATATTTTTTTCTTCGGTTTCTTGCTTGAATGATGTTGAAGATTATCGGATTTATCGATATTGCTCGTCATTGTGACCCAGATGAGCATTGTATATACGGCAATGTAGTATGACAACGGATTGTGTACCGTTATTGGTGCCAAACGAGTAGAGAGAGTCATTGTCGAAACGAGTATACGTATTGTATGCATCTATATATAGCTCTTCATTTCCTACCCGAGTTGCACTGAATAACAATCAAATTTTGACAATACACTCCACTTTATTTTCCTGATGTTGACTTATGATATTTAAATTATTAAACGGTGCTTCATGTTAACTTGCTTGATATTATGCATCACGCTCGTTTGTACCATCAAATGAAGAAAATGAAGGAAAAATGAGTGGAAGAAAATGGGGAAAAAAAAGTAGAGATCCATTTTCACGATTCTTTTTTGTTGAAATTTTGAACAAAAGAATTGAGAACAATATGTACTAAAACAAAGGAAGAACTTGGAAATATATATTTTCTTGTTTTCAAATACTTATGAAGAAATGGAAAGAAAATAAAATAGAAGAATAATGCAGGAGAAAAAATGATGAGCAGCGTGGAAAGACGATACTTGAAGTGAAAACCACGAGAGTCCATTTCGTTTCTCAAAAGATTATGTGTGATGTACATACATGGATGTGATGGGATCAAGTTTCACTTGTCTGGGATACAGATGACAAAGAGAAAGGAAGCTTCATGAGGAGTGTACGGAGTAGAGATAGAGCTGATGATGTTGTGGATATGGAGAAAGAGGGATAAATATTGAAAGAGAAAGGAGTAAAAGGACGAGTTGAATTGCGGTAAGAAATGAGAGTGAGGACCAGAGTGGGAGGATGAGGACCGTGAGAAACGGACACTCTACTATTCGCACTCTTACTGTCTATTTTTCATACATTTATTGTATCCATGGCGCTAGAAATGATAACTCGACACTAAAAACGACTCGAGTTCACTTGAAACTCTCAATAAAGACGACGTAACGGCAGCAAAAGAAGATGCTACTTGGAAAAATACTCCACTCACCCAGCTATTTGTTGGTCTTGGAGTGTTTGAGTCAATGGGCATTCATTGTTAGACTTGAAACACGCGTGGAACAATGTGATTGTGCGAAGTGGTGATGCTTTCTCTACGTACTCCTCGAGACCGTGTGGTAGCATCGATTTTAGTTCCAATATGTCATGTGAGGACAGAAAACTTTTGTATCTAGTGACAAAGTATCTATTGAGGAATTCCGATAAGTCATCATGTTAGAATGACATGAACTAATTGCTTGAACGAAACATTGTGACAGACAAATTAGTCTCAAGCAAGTAATCATGAAGAGTACTATGAACTTCACAGGGAATAGTAAAAGGAACACAATCTTTCCTCGCAGTATAATTTCAATTAATTAGGATACTTAATTAGCGAAATTAATCCCACCATTTAGAAAAATTGCAATATTTATAGGTTATATTCTACGTTTATGTTTTAACGGAATTTTAGTGAGATTGTATCTGGAATTCGTCGAGGGTCTATGAGATAATTTAATTGCAATGGTGTTTAATTAAATTTAAAGATGTTAATTAAAATTAACAGGTTGACCATACAATGAGGAGGGATGTCAAGCATCAATTTGTGGACAGTTACGAGAATTAAAAGCACGGTACTCTGATATACTTGACGGCTTTGACTTCATTGTTGTACGATTTTCTCAAGTGAATCTGAAGTATATAACAGCGTAGTTAATAGACAAGAGCTCAGCTTTTCATATTTTCTCATTCAGTTCATCATACTGTCTATATTTTATTCGAATATAAAATTAATTCGTAATGTTCAACAAGGTAACCAGATTTTGGCCGTCATTAGGTTGGACTGATTATTAGTAAATCGAATTGTAATCTACGAATTGAAAAATACAATATTCATTGACATTGTGAGTGATTGTGGCAAGCGAGGGGGAATCGGAAGATATGGCGTGTTAAAGTTATGTGTTATCTTTGAGTGATTTATGAGAATTAAACATCAGTATTTCTAAAATATGAATTACAAGTTTGAGCTTTCTTAAAAATACTTTAAACTTCATGAATGTGCGATCGTTTATACTTTTCTGATAATGTATTTCGGAAGTTATAGAAGTAAATTTATGATTTACGGGGAACTTTACATTTCGTTGCACAATATTCAAAGGGATGTTTTTATATTTTCCACTCAGAGATTTTTCTAATTTTCAAATATTGATTTCCCCCGACCAGAATTTTTGCACTTGGATTTGTTCATTGATCAGAAGCAACCAGTTCAGTTGCTACTGACAATCCAACTTCGGATTATTTGAAATGTCGCAGCAATCTGGGAATGTGCGATGTTTCCTGTTGGGACGTCTAGATTTCGTGAGATGTTTGGCCAACGGAGAGGATTAAAAGATCTGTGGCGTTGACAGGATGTGAAACGGAAAATGCTCAAGCAAAAGCTCTAATGCATTCGTCATGAGGTTGAATTCTCTGAATACATTGAAAAGCATACGAACAGTGCACAGAAGAGAATAATTTCAACCATCAGCTCCAAAATATTTCAACCGTCATAATTCTGATGTTCTGGTAGTTCAAACATTGGTGCTTTCTCGAAATTCTCTGCTTATCATGTTGGAAGATCAATATTGATAAAATAAATTGACACTACACATCTTTTGAAGCCCAGGAGTTCGAAATGACCAAAATTGTTGAATTTGTGGAAGTACAACTGAAGACGTGTTCTAGATCGTCGAAAAAGTTTTTCTTGTACTCAAAGTGTGCATTTTCTCGCCCTCGAA
The DNA here is from genome assembly GCA_018881525.1 of Meteorus sp. PSUC_FEM 10030008. NCBI lineage: Eukaryota > Metazoa > Arthropoda > Insecta > Hymenoptera > Braconidae > Meteorus > Meteorus sp. PSUC_FEM 10030008. Next base: position 27,223 of record JABMBR010000325.1, read on the forward strand.
GTTCATATTTGTGAACGAATACCATTAAAGTTATCAAATTCGATTATCTAGCCTTGGAGCAATTACACGAGGTGACGGTGTTTACGCAGCTGGTCGAACACTATTTTATCTAAGTATAATACAAGGAGGGCAGATAAAACTTTGTAATGTTTGTACACTTTAATAACCTTGGTCTGTCCCAGGTCGTATTTCTGAATTGTACCAAGTCCCATGTCAATACACTACAATTTACCAAATTTATTCATCTTTTTGTACACGAACGTGTGTGTGTGTATTTCATTCACCTTGGAATTTGGTGGTGGTGTATTCAATTAACCAACAGAATTGGAAATAGCTATCCATATGTTATTCCTTGTACTGTATCGGCAAGTAAAACTACGAAAATTTCACGCAATCACCTGGAATTCCTGTGTTAATCACTACAGTCACAGAATATAAAAATTAATTTTCTTTTTCATTTTCACTTATCAACATCAAACGAAACATTAAATTTCATTTCCATTTACTCACGTAAGTACAATTTATTTAATGATGTTTACTTTCATTTTGTCATTTTAACAATGATTAAAATCGTGTCGAGGGTTAAGCAATGTGCTCACCAAGATTGCGCTCGTTTTCCCAGTAACTCAGCTTGAAATCTCCAAGTGCCAGTGAGCCGTGTATGTGATTGTATATACTACATAAAACTGGTATATAACCATATATGTATATATGAAGACGTATGCATTGAGTCCAATTGTACAAACATTCATATGCACACATATTCGTATTTCTGTAAGTGTATATCTCTATTTCACCACGAGAGCCAGCTGCTATTCTACATAGTTAGTTCATAGAGCTTGTGGAGATAGTGATATTTTCAATTATACGTTTAATATTTCTCTTTTCATGAACATTTAATTTTCACATTTAGATTTCATCGGTGAGTTTGTGCCACAATATTTCTGCATACGGATTGTATGAGTTTCTAAATTATGCTGAAATGAATTTATTCAGTATCACAACTGCTCGATTGATACTATACGGAAATATTGTTGGATAAATTTGTTTAATAAATAAGTATTTGTATGCACACTATATCGCTAAAATGTTTCTATAATATTTTTTTCATTTCTTCCTTTTTCTCGTCATTTTCATTCATCCAGATGCAAAATGCGCCAGCTCTTTCACGAGAGATACTTCAATCTCCTGTACATGCACCACCACTTTTAGTAGTTTTTTCTCTCTATAATATTTTTCTCAAGAGTTAGACATGTAGACGTTGTTGAAGAAGAAATTCACTGACATGAATACAATGTGCACAGTTGATGGTAATTGTCCGTCCGATATTTTTTTCTTTTCGTGTTGTATTTAATTGATTTCGTTTTTTTTTACCCGAGTTATTTAACGATTTGATGTGGTTTTGATGAACGTGGGAGGGAATGAATTGTTGAAAAACATTCAAATATGTGGACCTCTGTGTTTTATGTTGCTGTATTCAGCGGATGACCCGAATCCCACTAGACAGACGATGAAGCTTATGTGGAGCGACATATAGAGACACACCGAAAATACAATAAAATAATAAAAGAATAATAAAATTAAAAGCGATTGAGTGACGGGAATTGTATAGCTGTTCAGTCCAATAAACAGTGTCGTTTTTCTGAGCAAATTGGATTATCAGGTATTGATTGTTTGATATTGCGGTAGTGGTGCATTAATGTGACTTAAGATATTCAATTACTGATAATCTCGCTGGATCAAATCAAATGAAAATAACGATGCGACGGAATTTAATGACACTATTAGGCGGAAAAAAATAGGTTTGGTGTAGGAAATGAGCCAATTTTTATTTTCAAATCCCAGTCGCAAAGTTTGTGACGATTCCATTCGATTTTTTTAATCGCTTGTGGTAGATTTATTTTATATTTATTGGTGAGCATTTGGTGCGAATGGGGATGAATTTGAATTTATATAATACCAGATTATCATGCGAATATTTTCCGACATTTTTATTCGTATAATTCAATCGATTCACCTCCATTTTCATTATCGACAACGAAAGCTCAGCAACTTCGTGTAATTGTTGTTAAATGCATGTATAAGCTTCACCTATAAGGCATTTAATGGGTTTTCAAAGGGACACGAGAATAGGGAAATGGCTTGTGCTGTCCTTGTATGGTTATGTATATGTGCAAGCGTCGAATGTGGATGAAGCTCTCAGGTTAATTAATTTATAGAGGAAGTGTGCGTTGTACAGGATTTGAGTCTTCGTTGTTTGGTTTTTCATAAAACTTTTGTCATGGGATTTCAGGGTGGATTATTTCTTCGTGGAACGAAAATTTGCCGGCGGGTTAATTTTGTATCAACACAATTGTGTATGAATATTGCAATTGTGAAAATACATATGGAGAATTAAATTTCATCTGACTCTGTTCTCAATTATTAATTAAATATTTCATGTTCTCTCCTCACTTTTCGGACAGTCCATGTGAGTATTTTCCAATGTTTCTGTCGATGACTAATGGTGTGTCCATTGTTTGAAACTTCTAGACTTAGGCAATTTATCAATGTAAACACTATTGATCCAATTGTATATTTTCATAATGAATACCTTCATGTCCACGATTTGGTTCGTGCTCGATACTCCTTCCTATTCAACTTTACGTCCTTGTGATTCTATGAATATTTCAAATCTATGTCATTATTCAACTACACATACATAAATGTGCGATAGGATAACGAAACCTTTTTTTGCACGATATTTTTTATCATATGAAGGAAAGGTCTGTAATGTTGTTAGAGCAGTTCAGGGAGTGAACATCGAAAATTCAATTGACTTTATCAACTATTCATACTTTCAACGCTGTCTATCATTCGATCAATAGATGAGCGATAGTACAAATGTCCATCTCCAAGTTCATTATCACATTTAATTGAAAATAGTAGAACATGTATGCTGATTTTACTAATGCGATTGGGCCCACTACAAATGTACACAAAATATGCATCTGGTCTGGACGAATTATTCCAATTTAAACAACATGGTTGATAATCTAATTCGTTCCTGTTCTGGGGAAAAGACACATTACTACATGTACATTCGAAAATAAATTGTGGAGAAATTTATAGCGAAGGACGATATAAAATAATTTCCGAATGCTACATGACATGCAAATCAAATTTTCATCACAATATAAATCGAAATTTCAGTGATTGATTCCGGTAACATCACATGTTGCTGTTCTGGCAAAATTTCTAGTTGCACAGTTCTTACATGCACCACGATTGGCATTCGTAACCATAGAGATTTCATCAAACCCCAGCGAAATTGAATTCACACACTAGATTGAAGCGGAATTTAGAGTCTTTGTTCGTTTTGTATTGAATTGTTGATGATATTGAGATTTTATGCATTGTACCATGTTTGAGTTCGTTTGGTGTGCACATTGCCATTCCATCCATTCATTCGTTTCAATGTTCCACTGTGTGCCAATTGCCGCCAATTCATTTTCCAATTTGTATCCGTTCATTGGAGCGAGTGTATGTCCTATTATCATAATATTATTTGACTGATGAATGTGTTTATTTCAGATGTTCTTCTCACGAGTCAATTCAAGTACCATCCCAGCTGTCCTTTTATTATTGATGATCGTTCAATCCTGATTATTTTCTAAAAGTGTATTGTGAATTCAACACAAATGTGGTTTCACGTCGTTCATACTGATGTAACTATCAAAGGTGATCTGAATTTGATAATAACCTTGGTGAAGGTCCCAAGTTGTACACAATAATTTAGAATAGTGCCAAGTGAACATGAACTTTCTAGCTGAGTTAAGACTAAATTTTAAGTTAAAGTCATCCTTAATTCTATGTGCCATCGTGAGGGAAGTTTCAGTTGACTCTCACAGACTAAGTTTGAAGGATGATGGGTGGGTGGCAGAATAGAAGCGGTGGAACTTCTAGTTACTGTGGTAGTACTAATTATATGTGAGTGGGAGTTCAACACGTTAGGAATTTTTGGTAACAGGCCCAACTTGTAATTCTCGAGATGAAGAATGATCAAAAATTCATCTCACAAGCACTTGAAAAATGATCTGGTTTATAATAATTCAGCAATTTTAAGCTTTATAGTGTGTAATTAGTTTTCAACGTCAGTCCAGATATTTTCTAAGAAACTTTCGGATGGTTCTTGAAAAATGAACGTCTCACTAAAACTTTCCAATACGTTTGCTGACATAGTACGCGTAGAGTCAATATAAATATGAGGTCCAGATCGAGAAATTGAGCTCTTGTGTGAGTATGATCGCGCTATATATATTTACGTATCTCGAAAGGAAGTTTTCCAGATTCTCCATCGTTTTCCTACATTTTTTTCTTATTTCTACCAGTCTTTCGGTACTGTCGTCTGCGATTGAAAAACGAAATCATGCGAGATTCGCATCGGGTTTTCCGTTTCCCTTCGATGCGTCTTGATATCTAAGAAAATATTCCAACATGTTGAGATTTACTTCTTGCACTCTAAGAAATTGATTTTCCATTCGTCTACTCGCTCTTTTTCTGTATACATCCATAATCCTTTCCATTTGTAGTCTATCAAAAAGTTTACAAATTAAAGAATTGAACCTCAAACAAAACTTCAGATACTGAAGTATAGTGAGATTTAATGATCTTTTAATAATATTTTTCAATTAAATTCTTCAAAAAATCTGAAACTTATTATTCTCTTCATCGAGTCTTTAATAAGTTCAAATTTTAATATCCCGTTTTATTTCGTTTCTTTTTTCTTTCTAAAACCTGCTAATACTGCAACACCAAGTTTTGTACTCAACAAAAGTTCCACGTACAGTATCGGCTGATCTTCACTGGTAGTTTGTTGTTACAAAGGGAACAACAGTATATAATTCACTTTGGGAACTGCAAAAGAGCGTTTGAAGAACGTTTTTATTGACAAGACATGTGTTATTGGAACTGGATGATAGACGCGTTGAACAAGACTTGATAATTTCACGGTAATATCACCCATACAATATTACTCTAGGGATTCTCGTTTGGCGGCTTATAGCCTATCTGAGTAATCAATGATATTCATGGTTGATCTAATGGGACCGATTGAAATTCGTAGCTTACCACGATTGATGTGGAAATCATGCTATTGCCAAGTGAATCATACACATCAAACGTCTACTCAAAGACAAAGTGGCAATGCCAGGTCGAACAATAAATGATCAGAAATCATTTGATAAATTAATGTTGGTCTGTTGTACCTCCAGTAGCAGCACAATGATCGAATGACCAACCTGTCTTCACCATTTGCTTCCTCTCACATATTTATAAAGAACGTGGTTGGGGGAACCTTGCCCTAGAACACTCGCATTGTTCAGTACAATGCCAAATCCTCTTTAGTCTTTGCTTCAGGACTGGGCGCAGTGAACTCTCAACGCGACGAAACAATGAGGAATTATACTACTTTACACATTACTTCTTCTTAATAACTTCTTATGGCATAAAACTTTTACTGAACACTTTATTCATCAGATTTTTTAATTTCGCCCTATATTCATATGATTGCAGGTAAAGTTCGCAGGCAGAACGATTCATCTTCCTTTCCTCGTTTCGGTAAGTGAATGAACTTGATTTTGATATTCGAATCGGATTTTTTTTATGTTAGAAAGTAGGTTATGACATCTAAACAGCATCGCGATTCTTCATTATGAATCGACATAAAATTTTCTCATTGGTGTCAAGTGTAATGGTATATTAATTAGTATCTATTCATTGGTGTTTGCTTGAAGAATTCAGGAATATAAAGAGTAAAGAATAACATCAGTTCCATATTAGCAGTGCCATCTGGTGACATAATAGATCCCCACATTTGTTCTGTTTTACCACAATTGAAGAATGTTATGCAGTCATTGTTGGGATTATAATTGAAATGGAAATTTATGTCAAGATAAATCCAGTGATGCAGCAGGTTTATTTCTATCATGTTTATGTAACACATTCGCAAACTGTGCTGCGATGAACTATTTACCTATTATTATTTACGGGTCAATAGGTTGGATTCGAATGTTATCAGAGTACTTTCAGTTCTACCATCTAAAAATAGAAATACATTGGAGAATTATTGGCAAATAGTCGATCGAGCATTGAATATTTCAGATTTCGCAATGTGTTATGCGAGAAACAAAAGTTGATATAGGAAAACCACAAGTTACATGTATACATGCAGAATCCAATGCTGATATGACAACGGTGTCTGGGGTCCTCATACATAATGTATCTGTCTGTTTCTCTATCGCTTTTCTGGGATTCTACGTCAGCTCTAGTAATCTCGTATCATTGTTTTCGAGTCATTGAATAGATCTAGAATTGTATGTAACCTCAACTGTCTCTTCAATGTTAGCAATGTCTATGGAAAGTACTTGAAGTTTTGTAGTATAGTTTGTATTTGCAACAGTGGAAATTCAGAATTTTCTCACAATCAATGACAATTTGAATGATGCATTGAATTGAAAATTTCATATTTCAGTTGATATTCAGCTATTAATGGACACATTTCTATCTCAGTGAACTCAATCATACATTATGAGTACATCCATTTTATGCGTGTTCTATAATGGGATTTTGTTTGTGATTCAGCTTCTAAACTTAATAATTCTCTGCTAACTGATTGCCTTTCAATTGAATGAGATGATGATGGGGGCATTATTGGATTTCGATCAATAATTTTCATGTTATGTTTCGAACGAAGTGTTGGATGGGGAATTGAATTTGGTACTTCATTTTTCGAAGCAGACGAATTTTCTCCAACATATTTTGTAACTGGTTGGGAAGAATATTAATTGCTCGAGTTCTGGAGATTCGGGTTCGGTACTTTGAGGGTAAATGGGGAATATTACATACGGGAAAAAAAATGATCTGCCATTTTTCATAGGCAATTTTAGTTGGATTCAGTGGGGTTGATTTGTCCAGAATATTGCGTCGTCATGGATGCTCCCAGAAGAGCTTTAAGCTCGTAAACAACCTTGGCGAATGCTCAAGGGGGTGTTGCGAAGTGAGGCTGTTATTTCCACAGAAATAAAAAAGTTGTTATCACCCGTGGGGAGACAGAGTCACTATTTACCTTCGTTTCTCCAGCTTATTTCGATGATAAATATATTTGAAATAGCTCAACGGTGTGTCAGTAAAAATGTTTCGTTGCCTCATTTAGCCATGGTGAAATTTAGTTTTCAGGTATTGTATCCATGGGAATCTCATGGGAGCGTCGTATATTTGAAATACTCGAAACGATATATCAAAATTATTTCTTGACGGATCATTTACCAACTGTTGGGAACATATAATCAAGTTTCTCTCGCAAATTGAAAGATTTACTACAGATATATATTTTCCACATGAACATGTGCGGGAAGCAACAAAAAGTTATTCGTTGAATTACGTCTCCACTCTGATTTTTATATGTTCTTTAAATACTTTGTCTGTGTGGATATTTCTAAGGGTAGAAATAGTTAGGTTGGAAGTAATCAATTGCGTCGAAACGTTTCTGTAGCTTTTAGAACAAACATTCTAGTCATCCGCAAATAAACTCGTTTGTTTCAGAATTGTTGTACAAACATACCTAGCGTACCTCAAGATAACAAATTTTTCCACTCTGACATTATATGGTGTTCTCATTTTCTTGTACGTTTGCAATTTCCACAACAACTATCACAATTTTATGATGATCTGTTTTTATCAATCACTTGATTTCTAAATTCTCACCACTTATGAATTAATATACCAAAATTTCTAGTGATATTCATGTGAAAACTCGAGGGTGCACAGTTGCGGAAGGAAAAGTTTTAACCATAACACTAGATTGAGTTTAAGTTAGGTCATGAAAGGGAGAGTTTCTATCGTGAAATTGTTGCACAGTCAATTAAATTTCGATGTTACCTAATACGGTATCAGTATCAAGTGGAACATTACAAAAAGTTATTCGTATAATTTTGCAATGCATTTTTCTCCAAGTACCACTTGGACTTGCACCATGAAAAGAAGAAAATGAAAAAAACATTTTATTTGCTACTTACATTAGTAATGACATTGTAAAAAGAATGAGAAAATGGAGGAAAAAAATTCAATTACACCGCATGCTTTTCAATTACTTGAACAATTTTATTTGTTACCAATTGGTTGTCAGAAAAAAGTGTGCAAAAGAGAAAAATGCAAGTCACGAAAAATGCGTGACTTAAGAAGTGGAAAGAATTCTTTCGTTGCTTCAGGGACGTCCGTCGAGCCGTTCTTTGAATTTCAATCCATTTATCTGAATATTCAATTGTTGGTACGACGTTAGTGAAGATAGTAAAGTAGAACTGGAAGAGAATTGAGAGAATAGGAGTAAGAAGATCAAGAAAAAAGCGATGAAGGAGGAATGGAAGTAACTCGTCTTTCGTTTTTTCATTCCCGTCGTCACTTTCGCGAGTAAAGAAAGCTTTTACATCCCGCTCATACTCCCAGCCAGTTTCCTTTTCTGCTACGTCTCTCTTTACAGTATGGATTCAATTATCCAACCCAAGTCCTTGTCGACGACGACTACTCTGCTAGTTTCCCCAGATGTTACCAACTCAAGTATCAAGAGAATTGTACTACATCGTATACTGAAAATCCATAGTATTGCTTGATCAAATTATTTTCATTGACCTCAGAGTGGTGTACGCACGTGTGCAGAGTTTTTCTTTATACATTTCCTTCCGCCCCAACAACTTAGGAAATCAAACGGTTCTTTTAACATTGATCAATGAGAAACTTTCTCTCTTGGAAAATTCGTTTTCGTGATAAACTTTATCTTTATCGAACATTCGTCTTAATGACACCTGATTCTTCTACTCCAACAAGGACTTCAACTCATTTATCGTATTGGTGAGGTGAAAAATTTGTTCGATTTCTCACAATTAACGATTCAGCGATTGAGCAATGAGCTTCTACCATTCACGTTTTTTTTTACTACTCGATCAGTATTTGCATCAAAAAGAATATTGAGGATCTCGAAGAAGTGTCACTCTTTGATGAATGAATTTTACTTGAAAATCTCATTAATTTTTTTCTAGTGAAGTGTGAAACTGATAATTACATTATGCAATATGGTTGGAAAGTCATTTCGAAAGTAGAAAATCACTATGCAAGTATAATTCAATTATGTAAAATTATTCACAAGTCCTTTTCACATCAATTCAAGCCACACAAATCATTCACTAAATTACCCCAATATATTTTCAATGCTATACAATCTTTATTGTAAAAGAGCATGTGTCATCGTGACAAAGTGACTAACCGCAGTGTGGTTCAAAATCCAGTTCGATCTCCCGGAGCATTGACGTGTCGTCAATAATCAAACCATAGCACAATTCGCAACCAACTCGTCATATAAATATCAACATTGACATGTGGACATAAACTCAATTGATAGAAATGAAACTCACTCACTTTGTTCTTTCTCTTTCATTTCCCAAACTCAATTTAAAAAAATAAACCATTTTGTCGAGTGATCTCTCTTGTTTATCTTTTTCCCCTGTTACGAATAAACTGAATGAATGCAAAAACAAAAACGAGACATGAAAAAATAATTGCCTGGAAAAGGGAAGAAAAAAAAAATTCGGTATCCTATCCAGGATAACAATCAATGGATATTGGATTCAGGTGGGGGGATTGAGGAGAGGAGTTAGGAAGAGGGTGTGGATGCGCGGGTGGTCGCAAACATTTGTATACGGTTCAAACGAATATACTGTTGGTATATGTATTGTGGTGATATGGTGTAGATATGCAAGGGAGAAATTTCGTCGCTGCGGGCTCTCGTCGCTACATGAAAATGCAAATGTCGTATCTGCATACAGTCGTTATGTACACACCCATATCCTCCCTTACATGGATGATGTATAGGTCGATTCTATATACGTTCATTCATATAACATGGGGTGTATAGTGGTTTATATGTATAAATATATACCGTAATGACAACGGCGAATGGAAGAAGGGTTGAAGTGAACCTATAGCAGTTGAGAGAAACTGATGCAGCAGTTTGTATATGAAAGTCACGGTTTTCATAAGCAGGAACTTACGTGCTACGTCATATTCTCGCTACTCATACCCCTATCTTCATTGCACATGTATTCATGCACCCTCTAAATAGGAATAACCTTGCATTATATCTTCTTGTGCTCGATTTGAGTGCTTTGTCGTTGCTTGGAAAGCTCTTGCTTAGCTTTACCGAATATCTAACGAGGATAATGTCTTTATGCTGTCTCGTGATACAGTTTCTCTATACCTTCTATCTTCACCCTAACGTCTTGTTGCTCTCGCGTATCTCGTCCTAGCCAATTTTCTCGAGATCTTAAGGATACATGAAGTCGAAACAGTGTACGCGCGTTGGCTTAAAGTCTATATGCGCACGTGACTGGATTACTGTGGTTTATCTCACGATATATCAACGTTTATTATTATTCAAACTGTGCGTTACAAATGAATAATTTGATGTAGGTGTGTTAATTTAATATTTTAGTCATTCAGTTGTAGTTAATTCAGTGATAAAGTGAGATATCAACGGGAATAATTTCGAAGAATTTTAAGATAGTTGTGATGATTTATGATTGATGATAAAAATTGTTTTATGTTTTATCATTAAAATTTGAATAGAGAAAATTTTTTTATTGAAATTCTTTGTTCATTTTAATGTTGCCTCTTCCAATATTGAAAGAGCGGGCATAATTCGACTTTGGTTGAGTAAAAATGGAATAAGAACAGCTTTGAAAAAAAGTCATATTGCTAAAGCTCTGCCAACAACTAGGCTATTTACTTTTATGAAATGACATCATCCTGTCTGAAATATAATTAAAACTTTCATGCTTGAAATAACATTTGTATTCGTGGAATCATATATTTCTGTTGGCATTGTGTTCATTATTATTTTCCTCGACATCACGTAGGAATTGGCACCCAAGTAAGATGAAAATTCTTTCTCTTCCACTCATCCTTCTCCATTCTACACAGTGAAATAACAAACTACGAACAATTCCTCAGGCATTATTCGCGACTTGTGTTGAATAAATGGAAAAGCTTCACTCATTTACTATACACTTACATATTAAATATGGTAAATGCGACATTTAACGAGGATGTCGTAAGGAGACTGTCACAAGTATAAAATTCTGAAGATGAAAATGGGGACATGAAGCTGAATAAATTATGAGTTTTTATGGAATCATTCTGTTCTCTGTTGAAGTGTACTTTATTCTTGTTAAGTATGTAATGTTAATGAATAATATTTGAACTCTTTTATTTCAATGAGCCATGTCTTGCTACATTGATGTATGAATGATCATTCTCAGGGGCGAACAATTGTCACTTAAAATTGTATGAACATCTGCATAAGAAATGTGGTATCATTAATTTATGGCACGTGCATGTTGAAGAAGAGGGTGAAAATATGTAATTGAGAATAAACCAGTTATCAGAATTGCTACACAATTTTAGAAGACGATTCGTTGCCTCCACAAATTCGCATTACCTTTGTTGAAAATTTCTCTTTAAGATATTGAGGTAGTGCTTTTACCCCTAATGCTTTCTGTTGGAGTACCACTAGCAGCACTCTCTCAATTCAAGTACGGAGAAATAGCGAGTGGTGTGGCTGTAGAGCTTTAATTAGCATTCCTTACATTGGTTTGAACAGCTTTCAGCTTCAGAATTCAATTCATGAGAAATGTGTTTTGCAGCAGAAGTTGGTAATAAAAATAATTTTATTACATTGTATAGTTGACGTGATAAAATCTTCATTGATGATGTTTGGGAATAAAGTTTTGTGATACTTTGAGTGCGATTGAACGTGAAATATTGTTGCTGTGAAGAGAAGGAAAATTGTTTCAATGGGGTTCTTAGCGATCGTGAATAGCGCTTGATATTATTCTATATTTTCCACTTCATTTGGTTTTTTCTTCTCTCTTGAAGTTGATGACAATACTAAAGGAAAATATCTGCTCGAGGCATGCGGTTAAAATTTGCAGGCAAGAGCCACAAGTTTTTGCTGGAAAGATCCATCGTATTGGCGGTGCGGTCAAGTGCAGCAGTACCGTTTGTTCTTTCCCTTAGGAATACGTTGGTTTTGGTAGGGTTGAAGAGGATAAAGATGTAGTGGTGACGGCGGGACGCGGATAAAGTTGAGACATGAGAGAACTGGAAAGGGATTGACTCGACAAAGCCAACTTCAAGAGTGATAGAGAGATAAAATGTGAATGCGGAGAAAGACGAACTGTGGAAAAAAAAAATAGTGAAAAAGAGAAGAAGAATCAGACGAATGGCAAAGCTTCTGAGATTAATGAGGGAATAAAAGCTCCAGGACAATAGGCAAGAAAGGAAAAAATGAAATATATGAATCCCAATGGAAATTTGTGAGCATCGATATCGACTCTTTGTCGGCATATGAGAGAACAAAAAATGAAGAAGAACGAAACTATTCTTCGTCGTCGAATAAAATCTCTTCACAATTATCATCATTACTTCTATATTTTGGCCTTTCTCTCGTCCAGAAATATATTTTTTGTCCTACCTTTATATGAAACATTCGCCTTCGATTGATTCTGAAATATACAGACGATTTTATCAATGTGGAGAATGGAAATTCAATAAACTCCATAATGTGTTTGAAAGTTATTAAAAGTTGGAGGTGAAAGCTTTAATTGTTCAAACAGGCTTTGGTTTTTTTTCCTCACACATTCTTTCACCGTTCATATATACTATATATGACGCTATGTTTGAGTTGGCTGAGTGTCCCAACATGTGGGAAAAGTGTGGCTTGAGACAGGAGCTATTCAAATTTCTCCGGTTCGTTGCAATATGTGTTTATGTGTAAAACATAAACACAGTCAGTCAATTTGTGCGTCCTGACAAAATCGTCTGTAGCATGGGATTGTGGGTGATGGTATGGCCTCCAGTTATTTGCGAATGTGTCTGAATATGACCTACCACCAGTTCAAGTTCCACTACGGTATGTCTCGTACGTGACGTAATGAGAGCTTTTACACAAACAAACCAGCTGGAACGCTTTCAGCCACGAACCTTCAAATATTTGGTCAATATTTTAAGAGGAAAATTGTCATCGCCACGTAAAAAGTTCTTTTGTTATTTTTCTCACGGAGACAGTTTTTCAATTGCGAGTATTATTTCGCTTTTTCCAAGCGAGAGATAAATGAATGAATAAATATTCATCAATATTCATCGAACGAAACCTGTCAACTTTTTTTTTTTCCATTGCCTCCGGACTTTTTCCATTTCACGATTCGAATGTTGAATTACATTGACAACTATTTATTAGATTTGAATAATGGAAGGGTAGAGGGGTGGGATTATTTTTTTCCTTACGGATGGTTTATTCTGCTTTTATTCCTCTTCTCGAATAGATATTCTGTTTTGCTTCAGACTTAATTTATTGAGAATTGGATCGTGTTCTGTTAAGCGGCTTAAGTATTACTATATGGAGGTTAGAGTTAATAGACTGACGCGCTAATTTATAGAGCTCGACCGGACGGCGCTGAAATCGACATGAATTATGGATCCAATTAACGCGAAGTGCAAGCTCGAGGCACCGTGACTCAGTCGTTTGGAGAGGTTGTAATTTGGAATGAATATTTGCGTCAATTAATATTTGAAATCATTTTTCTTTAATCACTTGGACAATTGATAAATATTGGATATTTGTTGTTGGAACTGCAAATGGAAAATGACAGATTTTAATTTCAATATAAAATTAAATATTTTATCAACATTACAGCTGAAAAAATGAATCCTCTTGTCTTGTTGTTTTTATTAGATGAAAGGGAAAAAGACCATTTTATTAACAATATTCGTACTATGAATATAATTCACTTTGTCCATCGTGAATTGGGTGTTGTATTATTGAGCTGCTGTTGATTATCCTCACCAAAATTACGTCCGGACAAATATGTGCATACAATCCGGTGCAATCTTGCAATAATGATCCCACTATAAAGAACTACTTGGGATTAATATCCGGCATCGCATCCGTTTCTACTGCATTCACAGAAATATTTATGGAAATTTATTTTTAAGAATAAATGCAAATTAGTCATTGAATTGAAGAAATAAACTTGTCGAATTCCATGACAGTAAAGCGTCAGTAGTAAATATGGTGAATTACAGTTTCAACAACTAATATGATCTTGTACAATACCGGCCTACTAAAACTTTGCTCGCGAAAAAGCAAATTTGCAGTAATATTTTTTTTTTTTTCATATGTAATCGATTTTTTTTCTGTATTTTTTCACCATGTTCAGCTTCTTTTGTTTTTCTCATTTCTTCTGTTTCATTTTGTTGGTTTATTTATTTATCAGTATTGTTTTTTTCTTTTCACTCAACTTCGCCAAAACATCGTTCTGTTTCTTTTCTTGTCTGTCCGAAAAAGTGTGCAGAGCTACCACTGTAGCAAACTGTTTACCAAACTGCTCAATCCATTCTCACCTCTTTGCAACTGTACCACAACTACACCACCGCCCCTCGACGTATCGTTCTTTTCTTTGTGGAGTTGGTGAGACTTCGTGGTAGTGGGTACGACGTGGTTGAGTTCGTGCCTTCAAGATCCAGAAAACGACTTTGGCTTCACTTTTTTTATTCCGAGTTTCTTTTGTTAATTTTTTTTTTCTTCTTTTTTTTTTCACTCCATTGCATGCACTGCTGCAACTTTGGATTCTCGTTATCGCTCGGTCAATACTATGAACGAAGTTTCATTCCATGGAAAGTATGAAACTGCAAATGCAGAAAAGTTCTAGTGAATACGTCAAATTCAATTCAGAAGAAGAATCGTTGATTTTACCTAATCATGTTGATTTATTGATGGTAAATATTTTCGGTGAGTTTCGTAGAGAGACAATGTGCTATGGATGAAAATGTTTTATTATTTTTATTACGAATGAATTCGGGAACAATTCGTAGAATATTTTCTCAGGGAGTATTCCGCCCTCATTCTAGTGATGTTCTAGTTCGATGGTGAAGAATAGTAAGGAGATGAATGAAGTCTTCATTCACCTTCCGGCTCAAAACCTTTGCAGCCCTGATGTATAGCGCAAAATCAGAAATTCTTGTCTGGACCGTGAGATACTTAGAATTCCTTAAAATTAAGACTTGGATCACTATTCCCTCACTTGCTCCTTTTCAACTTCCTTCTCCTCAGAAGTTCCATTAGCGTAATTCGTAAAAGAATTCTCTTGTAAATTGATATAAGAAAAAATTCTCAATTTCTGTTCAGAAATTACGAAAATAGTTTTCATGACAACAACGTGATTATTTATGTACAGGCCTGATAAATTTCTGGAAAATTATTCTCTATATTGCAGACTAATCACATGATAGATGGGGAAGTATCGGAAGAAAATCGAATGCAAAATTTCTTTTAGTCTCTTTGATTTATTCTGGTTTAAACAGCCAAATAAAACTAATATAATCGCGATGTTAGTGTGGTAGTATTCCCGATTCGCATCGATCATTTATCGGCGGGATAGCACTAAGTTATCGATAGAGTGATCCAAGTAGATCCAATCGAATAGTTCACGAAATCAGCGTTGACGTCACTTTCAAATGAACTTAGATAAATTTTTCTACTTAATTAACTAAAATTCCCAAGTACATTCGGGCATACTAACGAAATGTGTGCTAAACAACTGAATCCCGCCGATCTTTATATGCACCAGCGAGTCCGTTAATATCAGAGTTGGAAATGGAGGATCGATGCTAATCGAACGGTGGTACAAAAAGCTGATACCACGCAGGGATGGAACTGTGCAAGAGCAATGGACAGATATCACTGTGAGTTTAATCAACGAACGAAATAAATCCACGTACAGTGGGTGGAAAAAAAATGAACGGAATTAGGGCATGCTATTCACAAAGAGACAATCATGAAATGTAGAGTGTTACGTTTGACGCAGAGCATCTAGTCGATCTGATCCTTCTACTGGGCATTGTATTGGAGGATGAAAAAGAGATTGAACACGCAATAATTTTTATCAAAACCACGATAAAATTTCAATGAAAATTCAATTTCCATGGACACCATGGTATGATTCCTTTTCCATCATCATAGCGCTCTACGTCGATGTTAATAAATCCATAAACGAGAATGAAATTCGATTTTTCTTATTCCTTGACAAATATACTAAGCCTCTATCCATAGTTTTGTTTACTCATGCTACCATTCCAGATGGATATCCAAATTTTTTTCCTCTCATGTACCATTCCATTGTATACATTTTGGCATAACATTTCATGGATTCCATTCAATTCGGTTGATGGATAATCTGAAACTGACTCGAATCGAATATCAAAGTGGAATTTCACTTGCAAAATCACTTGGTGGTTGTAAATGACAGGTGAAAGCTGGAAGGTGTGCGCCCTGTGAATCGAGCTAGTGTTGCAGAGAAGAGACGAGCCAACAATTCTTCAATGACAGCTGACATGCTAGTTGGTATATACACACTGTTTGCGTCATATCTCTAATGCTCATTTCTCCCACAGAAAATTTATTTTTATACATCCCCTTTTTTTTCTCGCTTTTGCTCTCACGTTCTCCATTTTTTTATGCATACGATTCCATACTATTCTCATCTCGGAAATGAAACACCAATGCCGTCGGCGGTTCCCAACAGTGCTCCGCTCGTGCGCTCCACATTGTCGGTGATAATAGGAAAAGAGGGGTGAATAGGCATGGCTGCGAGGAAGGAGAATGAGAGAGAAAGGGGGGTGGTATATGTTACGCGCTTTCGTGCGCATTTAGGCGTGAGTGGAATGGCATGACGCGAGGGAGTGCTATCACGCTTTTCTCGTGAAGAAATTCGTGACGGTGGTGAATACTCTTGTTGTTGGGTAAAAAATACATTCGAACAGAGTAAAGCTTTGAAAAATATATTGAGAGCTCAATTTTTTCTATTTTATCCAATGTAATAGTAAAGTGCACTAGAAAAAGAATTTTCTCATTGTAATACAAAATGATAGATTCACATTCAATATCATTTCAATAAAACTCTTGTGAAGAGTAGAAGAATTGAGATCCCAATTTCGTTGGTACATTTTGTAAATTGGCTTTTGATAACTTGAAAAAAGGCCAAATTGTTGTGATACCCAACGAGAGAATTTTTATACAGGAAAATTTCTACATGATCTCGTTTATTTTTACATGTCAGTATATCAATTTTCAATATTGAGTGTTGACATATTCGTATTCCATCATGAGCGACGTAATGTAATATGTCAATATTTTCAATTCAAATCTGCGCAAATATTTCTTAACCGATATAAATATTGTTGAGGAATAAATTAACTTGGGAATTTTCCTTGAATCTGATATCGATTCAATCATATGCCAGTGTACACTTTGCTTTGTTTATCAGGTTATATCATTTTCAATTTTCCATGTCAAACATCAGTTGATGATATTTTATTTTATATGATGAAGAGATACATTTTCCATTGGTTGAACATGTGATATCTTCGATGCAAATTTTTCTATCGTTGTTTTATCAACGTCAATCTTCTCTCAGGTATCATTCGACGCATAAAATATTCGTTGCTGTATATTCTAAATTAAATGAACCATTCGATAATCTTTGACAGTATTCGTTTGTGTTTAGTGGTTTGACATGAAGGAAAGGCTTCGTAACTCTGGGTGCTAACGTAGATATGACTAAGGAGCGTGACTCATAGAGTGACAGACAGGCATTGTAACCAACGGAATAGATAATTCCATTTGTCATTATACAGTACGTGTTCTATTGTTGATTAGTGTCGACGAACAGACAATTATGAGGGTATCAAGACCGAAGATTCATTTCCATACTATGTGTGTGTGTGTGTGTGTGTGTGTGTGTGTCTGAGAGACTCATAAAATGAGTCTGAACAATTGCACGTACGAAAATTATTTTATATTCCGTAATCAATTGGGAAATTCCTGGATTCGAAACATTTTTTTCTGGGTCACTTCTGTAGAATACTCTTCAAGCGTTCTCAATCAAATTATATTGATCACTTGATAAATATTACGAGTTTGTTTATGGAGTATGGTATCTCTCAGAATTAGTTTTAAAATAAATTCTTTTTGCGATGATTATTAATTATTACTTCACATTTTTCATCGAGAACACTGATCTACAAAAAAAATTTTCTTTTCTTTCCTTTAGATTTTATGCGTTTTGTGTAATCATTTCTGATAGCTCAAATGCATCCAGGAACGTACGTTAATTTTGATTGTTAATTCGTATAGAAAGCTACAGAATAATTCACAATCAATTGTCTGTTATTGTTCGATAAACAAATAAACATCAATTACTTTTTTTTTTCATTTTTATTTTTCGAACAGTTTCAATTTCATTCGCAATTTCAGCATTTCGGGGTAAAGTGATATTTAGATAATTCTCTCTATTACAATAGACTTCATTAGCTTCATAGCTTTTCGATAACAAGCATTCACAATACATATGTATCATATCATATATGTATGTCCAGTATTATCTATTCAATTGCATATTTCCCTTGGGTGGAATGTCTAACGAGCGTCACGTAACCCCTGGGAAATATCCGCGGTTTTGTACCGCACACCAGGGTGAGTCTCTCACCTTCTGTATTTATGATATATAGGACATCGCGATATAAACCCACCCTTTATACTCCACACTCATTAGTTATCACTCCCAGGTGCGTACGATTGAAATGAAAAATGGTGTTCACAGGATTTATCATGCAAATCCAAACGAAATTCATATTGCGCATCACATCCACATTTTTTTTTCTCACTGCTTGTTTTTGTCCTGCAATTTGAATTTTAGTTTGAAAAATTGGTAAATGCATTGTCGATTTTCATTGAACGATAAATGTTTTCGTTCAACTGTAGAGAAATAGCTGCGTTACAATTTTTATCTCATTCTTTACCTATGTGTATGTATGTCTCTGTCACTTTCACATCACACACGTTCCTATTCGATCGTTCGTCGTTCCAGCGTTGTTTCCACAATTCCATATACTGTTGCGTTCAATAAAGATGCAAATACGTGGCTCGTTTCTGCATTGACGCTTGTTTGAACCGATGAAATACTGGAAAATGGTGCCGGATGTGAATCCATTATTTGACTTTTTTAGTTTATTTGTCTATGTGTATTTGGCGTTATGTGTGATGAAGTGATAAAAAATTCATCCAATCGAATTTCTTTTCATCGAAAAAATTATTCTGTTATTCCAATTGTCGATATATTGGATGACATGCTAATTCTTTGTATTATTTGCTTCAACAATGGTATTGATGGTGCTCAGTAGTTGAGAGTATTGGTTGCGACAATGTGTTGAATTTTATGGCCAATAAAAACCGTTTTGTGGCTTGCGTGGAAAATTTCATGGGAAGATACGAATAATATGTCGACGCGGCAAAATGTGTGAATTCCATTTACATTTATGCTGTGAGTAATATTTTTTTTTTGCCATGTTTTTATCTCGGTGAATTTTTTTCGGGACCGAGGCGGTGTGAAAAAAAAAATTATCACAGACTGCATGTGAATCACTGAACCACAATTTTACGACGCTCTGTCATAATTTTATTTATGACACAATATTTTTTTATCCATGTAGTCTTACTTTTATTTTTTGTGCACACTCGTTCTATGAAGTAAATTAAGTGTCACGA
This sequence comes from Meteorus sp. PSUC_FEM 10030008, assembly GCA_018881525.1. NCBI lineage: Eukaryota > Metazoa > Arthropoda > Insecta > Hymenoptera > Braconidae > Meteorus > Meteorus sp. PSUC_FEM 10030008. Next base: position 46,910 of record JABMBR010000325.1, read on the forward strand.
TAAAACTGTTCTACGTGTATTCAAGATGGGTATTACGAGTTTATTGTCGTTGTCATTCTTTATTCATCTCCCGTTTCACTAATAGAATGGATGATGATTTAACTTAATGGTCGTGCTCTTCGCTCTATAAATATGATAAATTTTTCAGTTTAAATGAAAATGTAAGAAAAATTTGTCTGTGCATTGCAAACTTTCATGATTTATTGAAACTATCGATTGAAGACAACACTTGTCGAGATGGAAGCTCGTTAGTATATAAATTTGATTATTTCTCAGACATTTCTCATGCATTTTTCAATACCCGACAGAACATTTTTGCTTCGATTTTTTGTATCTCCCTACCTATCAATTTGCTCTGAATCTTTTGGTATCCAGTGCAATCTGAGATCTGTATATTCACAATGAGATTGAATATATTTTTTACTGGTTTTTTTTTGCTTGTTTAGGACAAAGAACCCGAAAATCGCTGCCGGCTACGTATTCATGGTGAGTTATTTCGAATTATATTCATAAATGTTTTTACAAACTGCGATTAACGTCGGTTATATTGACTGGGGTTCATGGAGCAAGTCATGAATAAGCCCTTGACGTAGTTTCGATTCCAATACATTCCATTAAGCATGGAATTCATCCACTCTGCATTCGATGAAATCAACAAACGTTGAATTGTTTCGAATATCAAATTTCCCATCGTATTTTTTCACGATTAAATTCCGCTTGGTTAATTGTTCAGATGGAAAAATTCTAACAAGAACTTTTAGAATTTGTAATGTTGGCACACGAGGGGGAATGATGTGTCCCATTTATTTCAATCCGATTTACGAATATTTGGTAATGCTAAATTTCAGAAATGTTTGAGAGGGATGGAATCGTAATTGCACGGTGAAGAGAATTGCGTGAATAGAAAATTTTAGGCTGTAATAGAAAATTTCATGAAATGATGAGATATGAAAACCAGAATAGATAAATATGATATCCGGGGGTGAATCACTTGACGGATATTATTTTCATTCTCTTCCACTTACGTGATATTGCTATATGTAATTACTTCCGCGAATGCTTATTCTTGTAGAAACTTTCTATGTATTATGAGCAACGAAAACATCTCCGAAAAATATAAAATGAGCGGAGTGCGCGATAAATTGCACTAAAGTGCTTACAACAGAGAAGAACAAAATAAAAAAAACATTTCACTTCCAACTTCCCCATTGTGGGTGTACAACATGATTATCACAATTTTTCTCTCAGTTGAAATTACTCTGGAGGGAACCAAATTAGCTGGAGGTACGAATTGTTCACTAAAATTTCTATCAAACTTAATTTTTCTCCCATTTTTTTTTTTTCTATTATTGTTTTACATGGCGCTAGTAGTTCGAGGGTTGATGTATATATCGTCTCGTTATCCGCTCGGCTGGACCCTCATTACAGATCGAAAACGCGAGTGAAAATAGCTGGCGAAAATTTTGCAATTCCCTCCACCATGGTTCGCCATTAACGAAACTTTACGAGGTTGTGACGACGGTAACGTTTGCTGCTTCTATTCTCTCTCCGTCGTTCACTCGGTTTCTATACATTACCCCTCTCTTTGTTCTCGCTGTGCCTCTCTCTACACTTCTCGCCAAAGTGTCCTCACCACTTCGCGCCATGTCGTTCCGGTGGATGAAAAATTTATATTCGCTGAGTTTTACGATGTGGTTTCAACCACGCCTTTCTATTTTCTATTCAAAAAAAGACAAAGAAAAAATATCACTAAAGAAGACATGAAGAAAAAAAAATGTTTTTTCATTTCAGCATAATTCTTGTAGTGTTGAATTTCTAATTATGATATTTTTATTTCGCATTCCCATTGTTCATATAGGGGTGTGAAAATGAAAAAAATACTCGTGACGAATGTGAAAGAAAAAAATTCATATGAATGTCGCTAGAATGAATTGACATTGTGAATAGCTTGATTGGTTCATAGCTCAATTCTCAATTGAGAATAATAATAACATTTTTCCAATGACTTGTCGCTCAATTTCACAATTTTAGAATTTATTCATTGTCATTCATGAGGCGACGCACATACAGTAATAATTGAATTTCGCACTGTTACTCTCACACACGAGCTATGTAATTTGTAACTGTTAATTCTACTCTCCTCTAGAATATTGAGATTATCATGGTTAATTTTGTTTCTTCATTATTATAATAATTATTATAATTATTCTCTATATCTCCCCTTTGCCTTTTCTATAAAGTTTAATTGAGTTTACTCTGATAGACATTATGTGAATACTGATCATAGACATTTGCTTTTTTTTTCTACCACCACTACGGACTATCATGTAAAAAAGTAAATTTTTTTATCTGAGCTTTCACAGCGATTTCAAATATCCGTTCGGAATTCAATGCATTTCGGTTATCGCTGAGGAATATAATTCGATTATGTATGTATACTATGTACTTTATATAAATGCACAGTGTTAAAAAAATCGTTCAATGAAAAGCGATTCAATTCCTGGGTAAATTCTCTTAGATTCGTTCATATTGCGACTTCGTTGAATGTGAATTTTGCGATTCACCAGAGATCCATTAGAACACGCGTTTACAAACGGGTTTATCGAAGCATCGGTTTTCCATTTGACTTTAGCATCGTCGTGAGGCCGGTTCAACAAGTTTCACAATGCTATTTCTTTTTTCTTATTTTTTTCTCTTTATCTATTATATTCTTTTTTTTCTTTCAATTTACTTGTGGAAACATAAATGGAAAATTCATATATGCGAACGATATTATTAACGATTCTTCTGAAAAGGAGTTTGTATAAACATTTTTCAATTCTTCGGCAAGTGAGGGTGTTTCATAATGCATTGTTCGTATGTTTGTATAGTTGTTGTATAAATATTCTAATATTATGAAGAAATTAATAATTAGTATGTATTTAGAAATGAAATCACAAATTTTAAATCACAACCGTTTCAGTGATCGATAATTGAATGAATTATGATTGCGGATCGTTAACTCGTGCCCAGAACAAGGGGATTCCTGTATCCTTCCTGACAAGCACTGAGATAAATGGAGTATCAACAATTATTTTCATTCTCATACTTCGAATCCCAGCAACGGCTCCTGAAATTCCAGAAATAATCGTTCTTCAACATTTTATCATCATAACTTTGCGCGAGTAAAATTTCATCGCAATTACCTGTCGCGGCTGCAGCTTCTGTACCGTTTTCATCAACACTAATGAAAGCTTTTTGAATCACTTTTGTAACTACTAAGTTTGCTGTTGGACTCATATTCGAAAAGTTTGCATTATCTGTAAACATCTCGTGTGCTCCCATCTGCAACAAAAAAAAAAATACGGAATGTAGTACGAGTTGTTGAATTGTTGTGAAAAAAATTTGTGGTTTAGTGTGGGATGTGAACTGACATTTTGGAGAATTGGTACGAGATCTGTTTCGGTTTCAATTTTGAATTTAGGCATGCAAACTTGCACTTTCTCTTTTGGTGCATTCAGCTCCGTGAAATTGACCCGATCCATCTGAGCGGCTAATGCGTCTAATCCATCAATTTTATCTGGAGTAAGTATATACATGCTGAAGTTACTTTCCGAATTTTCCCCCTGAAAGGTACCAAATAATTATTCCGAAAAATTTAACAACAATAAATTATTAATTTTGATTGGAATGTCTCATACCGCGTATGGTAGTTCTACATATCTTGTGGTGGAATTTGGAAGGACACCATAGTTGTACTCAACCTCGTTACACATCATTGGAATAGAAATAGAATTGTCCACCGAGAGGTGAAATGTGTGATTATTCTCAGACATTTCAAATGTGTTCACCCAAGTACCCTTGAAGTAAACAGCATTTATGGCCACCAATCGTGTGGTGTCATCGAAATCATCTGTCACAAATAGATAATGAAAATATAAAAGTATGCAAGCATAGAAAATTTCCAGTTTGTTCTTTTTCTTAGTTGAATAATTGTTATCTGTTCATAATGCGCACGAGTTCACAAGCAGTTGGAAATGACCTGCATGTTTTCATATTTCCAGGTGTCTTCAAATTAATAATCAATTGCTAATAGATCGTCTCATGTATAAATGGATGAATACCAACTCAGATACATCAACGTTGTTATTGAAAACATGCTGGACTGTTATGACTACCTGATGACACGATATCGGTGATACGACCGTTGGTTTCCTTCTCAGTCCACGTGTTGATTGTTTCGGCAGCTTGGTCTCTGTTTTGAAAATTAATGTTTTCTATTTCCGACTGGAAGACCTCTTCGGACACATGCCCGTAAACCCAATCTATTTCAAATTGATTTTGAACGTAGAGTTTGGTAGCTAAGTCCAGTTCAACATCTGTAACGTCCTGGGAATGAATCAATTTCTTTTATTCATTGAATTTATGTTGGAAATTTGTTGTATGATCAACGATTTACGAGACATACTTTTAAATCCAAAATGAATTGTCGGAAATTGAGTAAGATGTTTGTTTGGCTGATTGGTAAATGAATTACGTTGACCAATTCATCTTTCGTTTGACCATCAGCACCATAAGCAAGCATGGCCAATATTATTGAAGCACTCATTGGAGAAATGACGAAACTTCCATTCTTACTGTTTGCTAAAGCCTGTGATAACACATTACTGAATCATTCACTACATTAGAAATTATTCTTGATTACTTGAAATTTAGTGATGGAATTTACGAACGAAATTGCGAATAGGATTATTCATGATTGTTCAGGAACACTTTAGCATGATGACAAGTTTGGTGTTTGTGTAATATACCTCATAGAATTCGGCAGAAAATCGATATAATCCTGATAAGAAAGTCTCGGAGTACGGAATTGTTGGTGGTGGTGCTGTGTTTAAGCTGCGGAAACTTAGGATGAAGATGAAGGCACACGAAAATAACAAACCTAAATATATACATGCGAGAAATAAATATAATTTAATATGAAAAGTGTCGAAGAAGAAATTCTGAACATTATAAACTCACGATAATTATTCATTGTTGCTTATTCACGTTTATTCTTGTCAACCATACGCACGTCACGAATGTCAACTCGAAACTGAAACTCTTTAATTGCGTTCTCCTACTATTTATACATGACAATAATCATCCTACGAATATTACGCGTCCATTAAATAATTAACCGCATTTTCCAAAATTAATTCAACATCAGACATCCAGGACAAACAAATATCGTGTGTTTATACACAGGTATTCGTAATATGTAAATGAATGGTTGTTATCAAATGGGTCACACACTTAAATCAATATACATAATAATTTCACAAATGTTGTGGGAGATTTGGAGTAACCGGAACAGTGAGGAAAATGAAACAACACAACACATCACATGTGGACAATATAAAAAATACAACGTCTCTTTCATACCAAAGTTACTTTTTTTTTATGAGAATGTTGTAATGAAAGAAATTTAATGGGGAATGTGTTCCAAATAAATTCATTATCTTCTTCGACCGTGGACTACATTTCAGTCCTTGAGCCATCTGCTCCGCTTCACTGGAGTAGAAGTTAACCGTAGTCACAGTCAGTATGAATTTCCTCGAGAATTTGAAAGAGTTGTGTTTTCCTGTAGTTAATTTACTATTGCGATTTACATATTCATCATGAATTGTCACTTCATTGTATGTGAATGTACACAAGTATTTGTTAAATGCTTCCTCATAACACTCATTGGTTGTTGATGAGCTCAGTGTCATTCGTTATCGGTAGCAATTAAACAGCGACGGTCGAACAAGTCAGTAAGTTTTCAATGTTATTCAATTTATCCTGGAAGAGACTGATGCTAATAAACTACAAATTCGATACTTAATATGTGTCGATCATTTTTTTTTCTTTCCATGGTATATTATTTTTCTGATTATGAACCTCAGACTGTAGCCATGGACCTATTGGTCATTCTTACAGAATTGTACAATCTCCATATGGAAATTGATATCTTCTGGAAAAATTATTGTGGGTGTTTAATAATAAAATGACACATCGGTTTTCAGTACTTTCAGGAAAGGATGGTGTTGAACATTACAGAATTTTTGTTTACTATACTCATTTTATTGGATTCGTCGTTTTTGATGTCGAATATTGTAACGCTCATGATTATGAGCATCGTAATGTACCATCAAAAATTTAATTTTATAAAAAAAAAATGAAGATGATTAATTCAGGTCCTGGGGAGAATGAGCCATTTCGGTTGCTGAATCTTTGAAAATGATTAGGCCGCTTGTGCACCAGGATTGACAATTTGTGTTAAGAAAATTGGTGCTCCACTATCCTTCCACACAATTACACTGAGGAACGGTCTGTCAACTATTATTGATTTGGCCGCTTTCGTGGCAATGCCTATCACTGAAATTCGAGAATAGTTTCCTATTCGTGATATCATGTCTGATATATCGTCTTACAATTGAAAAAAGACTCACCGGAGGTAGCATCAGCTTCAGTGCCATGTTCATCTACCTTGATGTATGCATTTTGCTTGACGTTAGTTACTTTCAAGTTATTGGAATTACCCATATTGGAAAGGTTGGCGTTATTTGTGAACAAGTCATGCACTCCCATCTGCGAAAGAATAGAAGAGAATCATTGAAAGTAAACTGATGGATAATTTAGTATGAGGAAAAGTATTCTTTATGATCGAACATCAACTAACACTCTGAAGGGTGGGAATGAGATTCAACTCAGAAGAAACTTCATACTTCGGCATACAGAATTTGATCTGCTCTTTAGGCGCAACCAGGGTTGTGAAATTGATATCTTTCAATTTTGCACCAAGGGCTCCCAATCCATCGATTTTGTTAGGAAAAACGATATAATTACTGAACTTTCCAGATGAGTCTTTGCTCTGTAAAGTGCAGTAAACTTTAAGAATTGTCAGACTGTAATTCAACCTTTCAACGTTGTGTAAATCATATTAGAGTTTACCTCGTATGGCAATTCCACATATGTGGCATCTGCGTCAGAGATTAGGCCATGACTGTATGGCATATTGTTGCACATCATCGGGGAAGTGGTAGAGCTATTGTCAGCGGAGTAGAATGGTTTGTTTTCCGGTTCGCTGCTGAATGAATTCTCCCACTGTCCTTTGAAGTAGGCAGCATTGGATAACACTAATTGTGTGGCTTCTAAATCGGCTAAAAGGAGAAAATTCATTCATAGAATAAATCAGGAAACAGTGGAAATTAGCCAAATAGGAAGAGTAGTCTTCTTGGGTTTGATATTTTTACCAGCTGACACGATTTGTGAAATTTTATTGTTTGTCTTCTCCTGGGCCCAAGAGTTGATGGTATTAGCAGCTTGGGATTTTTCTTGGAAATCGATATTCTGCGTTGATGATTGGAATATAACATCAGTAACGTGTTTGTAAACCCATTCCAGTTCAAAACCATTCTGAATGAACAATTTGGTGGCCAAGTGCAGTTCAACACCTTGGGCAGCCTGTAAGATCACATTAAATGTTGGACTCATTAACGTCGTGATATTTTCGAAACTGATTTTTCCTCGATCGATTTTCAAGAAACACATACTGTGATAAAAACGGGTGACTAAACAAATGCCATTGGATGAGGAAAAGTAATAAATCACGCAATGAAAGCTTGCAATGGAAAATTTATGTATGAATGATTGATTTCACTCAGACCGCTTACGTTCATATCCATAAGCAATTTGCGATAATTTCTCAGGATGATTCCTCGGCCGATTGGCGTACGTAGAGCTTCGACGACTTCATCTTTCGTTTGACCCTCCGCACCATATCCTGCCATGCCCAATAAAGTCATGACACTGATGGGCGAAACTACGAAATTCTTATCATTGTCTTGGGCTAAAGTCTAGAACATCAAATTTTTCAGTTATTCATTTCACTGGATGATATGAGCACTATAGTGGAAATTTCTATGTTTTCATGGAATAAATGCAAAATCATGAGAATAGTTCGAGACAGAATGTTACGATCTCTGTTCTTAATTTCAATTCCATTCATCATACTTGGTATAAATTGCCGGTGAATTCTTGTATTCCTGTCAGGAAATCCTGTTCATAGGTCACGTCCGGTGTCACATGAGCATTTGAGCCCAGGAAACTCACAGCCAATAGGCAGCTGAATAAGAGCGAAAGACCTATGAAACAATCTTAATGAAGTTCTGTTCATCGTATAAAAATGCAAGATAATTTTCTCTGAAGATAGTCACTCACTGAAATCCATGATGGATTATAGATGCCAATCGTTTTTTAATGGATTGTCTGGACAGTTCGAACGGTTCCACAGCACTGGATACTGCAACTGAGATCTTATCTATTTATGCTCGAGTTTAATTATTGCGTAAATGCTTCATCATCAAGCAGACGGAGAGGGATAGCCTCGGGGATAAATGATTCGAAAATATCAATCGAAATAAATGCTCCTTGATAATGTTTTAATCTTGGGAAAAATCCCCGAAAGAGGACGTTATCGAAATTGATGTGATGATCTCATCTTCTAAATGCGCATTTTAGAATTATGTCGTGTCATTCTTAGTACAAATGTACTTTCTTTCTTCTCAGTTTTCACAAACGTGAATCGTGGCATATCACACTCACTCGTGAATTCCAGACTTTGTTTATGACCACCCAAATATGGAGGATGATACATCTTTACCTCCATCTTTGCACTCTCTATGAATTAATGGTAGACACCCAAGATTTTTTCGTTGATGTGTTATCAAACGTCTGAATCTTTAATGTTCGTGTCGGAGGTGTAGAAATTGCATTTGTATCTAAAATTTTATAAACATCAAGTTGCGTAGAAATTCCTTGCTGATCGTTTTCGTGATGATGCGTTCCCTTCCATTTCATATTTTCATTCTCTGAGTAAATTTTTTCCTTGGTGGCATTTTTCTGAATGGCGCATTTTCCTAAATGGCGCATTTTCCTGGTGGCATTCTTTTCATTATTATCTTTTCCGGGGTCATGAAAACATCGATTGACGCATACAATGAAGAATGTGCAACCGTTATCTGTTAGTTATGTCTCACACACTGCCAATTGTATCATATTGGCTTCGGAATATTTATAATACTCCGGAGTGTTTCCGCAACGATACATTCGATTGGAAAATGTTGACAGAAAGTCACACACTGCAGAAAAAAAGGAACTGAGCATAAATTTGGATCTGATGATTCTACGAATTTTTGCCTTGCATCCTTACATAATTGATCGTAACATTTCAGTTCTATTGCAACGTAGATCAATCATTCGAGATCAACAATTTGTTCATTTTAATGTTCCTTCTAGTCCCGGGTGTTTGCAACTGAATTGCATAGGATCGATTTTGGCACGAAAATTGGGCAATAAGAGGGCACAAAATTCATAGCTTCAGGGGTTATTTTTTAGTAAAAAATCATCTGAATGTTATAGCTAATAACCATCCCTTCTTGAGTGTATCCTTGATGAATTTATAATCTTGTTAGGGAAGGACGTTTGTTTGGGTTTACACTTTCACATCGTCAGAATGAAGTCGCACACATAACTGCTATATTATACCATTTAATCATCATACATTTTCAAGAATTTATATGACATTGCCGAAGAATAGTTCTTCGTATGAATTCAGGTCCAGAATAACAGGCGTATCAATTGATTTATGATCGGATCATTGAAAGCTCTCAAGCAGATTGCGATTGAGGATTGCTCAATCGTCCGTAAAATATCGGAGTGTTGGTAGCTTTGGAAACAATTGCGAAAAGGCTTACTTTGTCGAGATCCAACTGATTTTTCATGGTACGCATACTAACACTAAGTCCTGAGAATTAATCATAATTATTGTTATGAAATCCGTTCAACATTATATTCACGACAGTGTTCAAAAAATTAACGCATTCTCTGAGTACTCACCCGTTGTAATAGCAGCTTCAGTGCCCTTTTCATCTACACTTAAAAATGCTTTCTGGACGACTTTAGTAACTTTCAAATTATCGTAGGGACCGATTTTCGAAAGATTTGCAATATCTTTGAAAACATCGTGAATTCCCAACTGCAGTATAGTGGAAAAAGAAACGATTAGAAAAGTTCTTTGATGGTTTGGTATGAGATATCATCAGAACGTACATCTTGGAGTACTGGAATGAGGTCAAAGTTCGACTCAATTTTGAATTTTGGCATGCAGAATGTGAAGTTCGGTTTGGCTGTTTCGGAGTTCAGAGCTGCATAATCAATTTCAGCCAATTTATCTTTAACTGCAGCGTAACCGTCTGGAGCTGCAGGAACAATGGAATAGAAGCTGAATTTGTTCTCAGAGCCGTTGACCTAATGATCATAACGAGTTCATTAATGATGAACTAAATATCTCTTTCTTATTTGAGCTTTTTATGCTAGTGATATAGCACCTCATATGGTAGTTCTATATATGCTGCGAGACCATTGAACAGTGGACCTTGATTGTACTGTGCTTTATTACACATCATCGGAACAGATATCGATTTGCTTGCTGATAGATAGAACGGCTTTTCTTTAAGTTCGCTGCTAAATGAATACACCCAACTACCTTTGAAGTAGACTGCATTGAGCAACATCAATACAGTTCTGGTGAGATCGTCTGTCATTGAGGATAAGAAAAATCAAGAAATATTGTTAATAACCAGAGGGGAGGATGTTTTTTTCATGATTTATCTATTCTTGTTTTTACCGGGTTTAATGAGATCATCAATTTTGTTGTTAGTATGATCTTGTGCCCATTTGTTGATTTTCTGAGCAGCCTCTTGAGTTTTGCTAAAGTCAATGCTCTCGGCTTCTGAATCAAATATGGATTTAGTTACGTTTTTAAAAGCTGGGTATATCTCAAAACTATCTCGTGCGAAAATTTTACTGGCCACGTATGATTCAACACCTGAGGCTTCCTACGAATTGTGCAAATCACTGTTAAGATCTGGGTATTGAAAGGAACTATTGAATAATTATGCAGCCTACGTTCAAATTTTTGAGATACTGTTGGTAGTTGTCCAATATGTTGTCTCTGGTAATAGGTAAATGAATTGCTTTGATCAACTCATCCTTTGAATTACCGTCAGCACCATTTGCTAACTCGGCTAACACTGTTAGAGTACTGATTGGTGAGCTGATGAAGTTGCCATCAGTTTTTTTATCTAAAACCTTGAATATAACATTGCAGAATTAACTATTTCTGTTTGATGAAATTTCTGAGAGGCTGTTGTGCAGCTAAAAAATTCGCACGTGATGTTCACGGAAAAAATTTTTGGCGTGCAGAGGCATTATCGTGAAACTTTATACAAGAAATTTATACGAATTTGCTCATTTCTATTCTTTTGCGTACTATACCTTGTAAAAATCATTGGTGAACTGATGAATGCCAAATAGGAAACCTTCAGAGTAACTAGTCTGGATTGTGGCAGTGTTTGGGCTTGGATAGCTGAGAATCAGCAAGCAAGCACAAACGTATGGAAGTTCTGCAAATATTCAACGATCGATCTTACAATTATAGAACAATTCAAGATTTTTGAATTCTCGTAACGATACTCACGTGAAGTCATCTCTGAATTCGATTCCTCCTCTTTGTTATGTTCTACGTGTACTCTCCTTTAATGTTCCCACCCTATTGATTTTTGGGTACAAACACCTCGACTATTTATACTAGTGAACGGGTGATCGTAGTCGATATCAATTGAATTTCGTTTTCATTATCAAAGTGATATTAGACACTCGTATCATGAAAAGTTTATAGGAGCTTAAAAATTCATTATTGTGGTGTGCTGATATAATTATCACCAAATGTATGTAGTATCGACAATAATTTAAATAATAAATTCAGTAGTGGGCGACGGTTCGTAGGCATGTGTTCTCCTCATGTCCACCTTTTTCTTTTTACATTATTGCCTCGGATATAGCTATAAGACCTTATAATCATAAAACTTAGAATTACGGTACCTAGTATAATTGAAGGAAAGATGGCCGAGGGTTTAGTCTTAGAGTCTCAACTGAAGAGAGCGGTTCTGCCTTGTTTTTGCTTTGCGGAACAAACATTGTAATATCGTCTTAGAGAATAAACACTTATATGCATACGAATTACCATCAACCTCACTATTTATACTCACACTACATGTATTTGGAAAATAATTTCGATCAGAAATCAAACAGAATGTAATGAGTAACTGGAACTCACATATAAAAGCTGAAAATGTGATTGGACATGTAAGGAGAGAGTACAGGATGAAAAGATGAATATATCCGTCGAATTCTTCCTCAGAGGCTAACGAGTTTGTTATTGGATTGATCGATAATCATCCACAACAATTTTTCACATTTTCGTCAACTTCCCTTCATGCGCAATTAATTATCAAAATTTCAATACTAAATACTAGTGTTGGGTATTTTTTCCACATGGAATCATCCCGTATGGTTTTGAATTATCCCTTATAACAGGTCCAGAGTAGCTGCTGACATCATACTCGATTTAGTATCATTGATAATATATAATAGTCTTGTGTATCAATCGAATTCGAAAATAATAATTTCTAAGATTAGAGAAATTGGTGGATAAAGTTGTTTACATCGTCTAATCATTGATAATTTTCCAATTTAATTTTATCAGTGTTTACCTTTTATGTATTTCGACAACTATTTCGAAAGTAATTAAATATAACGAGTTTTTCTTATATTTATATTCCATGACCTGGCCATCAAAACACAACATGCACCAATCAAAACGACAATCATTTCTCGAAATTCTATCAAAAATAATAACAGATGTAGAATATTATCACGACCTTCTAGTACCTCTGATCTTTTTTGTTGCTTTTTCCGTATTGGAGCCATGATCATCACAATGAATGGACGAAATATCAATCTACAACGAGGGGTGTTTGTGTCTCTATATGTGGATTCGGTATTTGTTGCTTCAAAGGGGAGGATTGTTATAGAAGGAATTTTTTTCGCAAATGTTCAGAAATGATTTCATGATTCTTGCATTCATTATATATTTATTGGAATCAATTTGAAGTTGAAAGATACATATTATATTGCATTGTAAATTTTGACAAATTTAATTTGATGATCGACATCATCAACGAATAAGAGCATATGTTCATTCAGATTGCAGAGGACACACGTTTGGACGGGATTGGTGAGACGTTTATTTAATGCGCAGTATGGGTGTGAGGATTTTTGATTTGCATCGAGAGTAATGGGACACCAGCGGTCTTCGCGTAAAGCACTGCTACTGAAGGTCGGTCAAGACGTATTTGATGAACATGATGAGCACCATGGACGGCCTCATGATGATGATGTGCAGCGTCATGAACGTTAGCTGTGGAGAAAAAGTTTCGTGGTTCATTGTCTATGTCTTCATCATCTTCCCATGAGAGGAAGAATTGAAATGAGTGATCAACGATTGCTTGAACTTACCTCCAGAAGAACCAGCTTGCACACCAGTTTCATCGATGTTAATTGTGGTTTCCTGGATTATTTGGCTAATTTTCAGATTGTTACTATCAGCAATATTTCCGAAATTCGCACTGTTTCCAAAAATGTCATGAATTCCCATCTGTTAGAGAACACCAAGAATGAAATATAATATCACGAATAATCCAAAATAGAAATTTGAGAAATTAAGTCTCAATGGATGTCAACTTACAGATTCAAAGGCTGGGATGAGATTAAGTTTGGATGTCAATTCCAATTTAGGCATGCACAGATTCACAGCGTGAGTTGATACGTTGAGTTTTGTAAAATCAATGTTTTGCATTTTCTCATACATTGCGTCCAATCCGAAGATATCATTGGGGATGAAGAGGAATACGCTGATTTCATTTTTGCCATCTGCGCTCTATCGAGTATGCAAGGATTACTATAGTAGGATTAGATTCTAAGATTGGTTTTAGATTGTGATTAATTATGATGCATTACCTGTAATGGAAGTTCTATATATAATACAGTGTCTCCAAGAATTTGACCATGGTTGCAGTCCTTCGATAAGCACATCATCGGAACGGACACATCGTTGTTTGGTGAAACATGGAAGGGTACATCTATCATGTTAGCACTGAATGCCTGCTTCCAATTACTTTTGAAGTAGACTGAATTTGCTATGACCATTTTAGCATTGGTCAGATTTTCTGTTTCAATGAGAACAAAGATATGTGAGTAAGTCATGGGAGTGTAACATTGGCTGAGGAACATGAAATTGGTTCAATAGAATATTTTCTCACCGGGTGTAACGATGTTGGTAGTTTTACCACCGGTTTTCTGTTTGAACCAATCGTTGATAGTTTCCGAAGCTGCATTGGTATTTTCCAAATCGATTTTCTGCACTTTGGACTGGAAAGTATTTTCACTGATGTCTTGGAACGACTTGTTTATGTCAAACTGGTCCTCAATAAATAGACTACTGGCTGAGTTGAATTGTGATCCCGTGGCACTCTGAAAAATGGAATTATCCAGTGGATCAATTCAGGAGACAGCACATGCTCGGAAAATATTATATGATTGATATGAATAGTATCTACATTCAAGTTTGAGAGCATGTCCTGGTACTTTTGTTGGAAGTTATTGTCAGTGATAGCTACATGGATTGCTTGGATCAGCTCTTCTTTGGAGTGCCCGTCAGCACCATTTGCTAACAGGGACACAATTGTTGCAGCACTGATTGGTGTGGAGACAATATTGCCATTGTTATATTTCAACAAAGCCTGAAATTTTTTATGCAATGACATTCTTTTAAGAGTGTGTTCATCGTGTGAATTTCGGTAAACAGAATAAATTCCTAGAAAGATTGGCGATAACTCTCAATTCATCGAAAAAGAGAGGATGCAATTGTAGTTATCTTGGACTCTACCTTATGAAACTCGACAAAGAATTGATTCAAAGCTGATTTAAGACTCGCAGTGTCAGCATCTTGCGTGTCAGCCAAGACGTAGCTTTGATAGCTCAAAGCTAAAGTGATGGCCAATATGAATGGAAGATCTGCAAAGAGCCAATTGATGTTTTTGATAACAAATATGGGAATACAGAAAGGAAAATGCGAATCAATTACTTACAATACTTCATTTTCTTGTCCTGGATTCAACTGTTGGTTAACGTAACTACCTACAATAGTGGCGTTTGTAGCCAACTGCCATGTCAAAGTGAGAAACTCCTCTTATATATAAGAACTGTGGTCTTCAATTCAAGGTCGAATGGTCATAAAACAATTAATCACGTGCCTCGGACGGAAAACATTCAATACAACATGCGATTACCACAGAAGTTGAAGTCGAACCTCCTTCACTTGTCTTATCAGTGAATGTTACAGTTGTTAATATAAGTGTCAAGAGATGCATCTGATATGAAAAGACGTCGATGCATGAGGGAAACACATTATGAGAGATTATGTGCAAATAAAGAACCGCATTATGAATGTTTATATCGGACATAATAATTTGATCTCATGGTTCAACACGATTGGTTTCATCTGTTCAATTCAATTTGATACTTATTATTTCTATTTTGGGAATACCCCAGTTATCATCTATGACCTTTTGTATTGTTCTCCATTCTTGCTATCGTACATTTTCTTTTCTTCATAAGTATTAATGACAGTAGAGTAAATTGATCTCGTTGAAAATTATAGAACAATAGATTTATCGTCGAAATTGTCTATATTCATTATCTCAGTAGAAAATTGTTTGCACCAAATGAAAATAAATAACAGCCTATTTATCAAAATGGTTTAATCAGACTCGATAGTTTTTTCGACTGTTTTCGAAAACATTACTGATAGTTATGGCTTATCATAGTTGTTATCGATCTCAACATATCTCAAAAGTTACTGCCGTACGACGGTTGGTGAGATTCGTCGGAAATTTGTTGAGACTTTCGTTCCCTCTATCTATCAACGCTTAGACATCAAATTCGCGTCTCTTTGTTGCGTCATGGTCACTTTGTCAAACGGAGTATTAGATAATTCACTGGATGGAGCGAATTTTCCATTTTTCGTCGATTTTGAATTCATAATCGCATATCAGAAATCAATGTGGTTTCGTAAGCTTTGGAAGTTAAATTTCATGAAAGTCCATGATATTCTCATAATTATTTTTTATTCATCAATCAACATGAAAATGAGATACAAAATTTTCATCCATTTATGACACATTCAATCGAATAATTCGTCCAATCTCGATATGGGTATTGATACCAGTCCAGATTTGGAAAACTGAACAGAAGTCGGTATCAATTGTTGAAATTCATAACTAAGCAGATCCTCCTCGAGGATCGGTTACTCGTGCCCAAAACAATGGTGTTCCGGTAGCTTTCTGAACGATAGTGCAAATGAATGGCCTGTCAATTCTAAATTCGTCAGAAGTAACTGATTTTATCTTTATGCCAACCACTGTGAACAAACAAATTCATTACTTTCGTATTTGGAGACTATTCGATGTGTGAACAGTGAATATTTCTTGACATACATTCAGGAAATTTAGCTGTATTTGGAATTTATCCGAGACGAAGATTTTATTCGCCAAATGGAGTTCTGCACTTATGACATTCTAATGATAAAACGGTTCATTAACTCTATCATTTGAAAACACAAAATATTTGGAAATTCTTCTAATTATAGGTGAACCTTATATTCAAACTTTGAATGAATTTTTGGTAATCGTGCAAAGTGACTGCTTGATCAATTGGTAAATGTATGGCTTTAATCAACTGGTCTCTTGAATTCCCACCAGATCCATAAGTTAGCATAGCTAATGCCGTCAAAGTACTGACCGGTGAAGTGATGAAATTGCCATGGACATGACAAAGTCTGAAATAGTCAAGACATTGATCTCTTATTGTCTAAGACAAATTTTTTCGTTGATAACCAAAATTTCCAAGAATATGATTGAGAAAACATCTAAAAAGTCTTCTAAAATTTTTTATATGATTTACCTTGTAAAAATCTGTCGAAAATTTCGATACATCAGGCAGAAACCTCTTTGAATAAGAATCTCCCGTATTCGTATTTGAGCTTTACAAGCTCAGAATGCATATGAACGCGCATAGAAATGGAAGCCCTGGATTTTTCAATGCGATAATTTATCAGGTGGAAAGTAATCAGATGAAAGAATTAAAAATGAAATCGACGACTCACGGTAATTCATTGTAGCCCACTGGTTCGAACTGTCATTCTTTCGACTGTATAAACGATACCTTCTGATATCTTCGTTCGACTAGGACAGTTGATTCGTAGTTAGCGGTATTTATATCCACCACGATGATTACATGAGCGTTATAGATAAATTGAGAATATACTCATCTCTAACATCAATGTAGGATTGAACACAATTCGTACAAGTAGAATTGATTTATGTACATGATCATGCACAATGTTATCCCACAATTTTGCTGGGCAAAATTTCATACTTTATACGATTTCAATTTTCATGCATTATGGTAATTGATTATAGGAAGGAGTCCAACATAATAATGATCATTCCCCAATAAGAACAGTCGTTAATCATTTGACAAACTTTAAAATTCCTATCGGGTGAAATAGTTGAATTCATTGTGAACAATCTAATTGTTTGATTGAACTGGAAGATTTGGTCGTCTAATCTCTAAGACTATAATGAAAATTAATGTTCTTTCCAAAAATAAAAGAAGTGATTGATAAAATTTTTAATTGTATGTACTGATAATCTACCTTCTCAAATTATTTTCATAACAGTCATCTATGATTGATGACATTCCCATTGTTATGCCTAGAAAGAAAGCGAAACCAATTCTATCATTACCAAAAATTCTCTCAAATTCGAATTTTGCCTCAGTGATTGAACTCATTCATACATGGTTCACGCGATAAATACTTACAAATGTGAATTCGATCATAAATGATTGTCCTTTTGAATGCGCATTTACGTTAGTACAAAACATGGAGCGATTGCTACCGCGTGACTACGTGATCAAATCACCATTGTATATTTCTTCATCAATATGCCCTTCGGTGAACCATGAACTTTCTACACGCATTCATGGAGAAACAAATACACGAGGACATGTTAAAATTTCAGAAAAATTCTGCGTTATGAATCTGGTAATGCAGTTCAATACCCAGAAAAACAAATTAAGATGGAAAACTGTGAATGGAAATGTAAAAATTCATGAACATTGACAAAAAAACCAAAATGAGAAAAAAGGAAGAATCCCAAAGAAGTTGAATAAATCATTAGAACATTTATTTGTATGAGAAAATTATAGTTTTTTATTTGTCACTACAGTACTAAACGTCCTCTTTTTCCCCCGTTATCCACCCTCGTCTATTTTTAATAAAACTGGAAACGAGCCATTAGCACCGAGGATAGAGTCCAAAGTTTGTTTGTCCGTATGCAAATGATCGTTGTGAATAATTCATTAACGCTTGGTGGGTTTAAACGCTCAGGAGAACACGAGAAGTGGGTCTTGGTTGCAATTAGAGGTTTCACTGAATTGCAAATATATTGCAATCAAATTCACGATATCTGGTGTCATGTTGATATAGTATCAGACATGGTAGTTGTCTTCTTATCGGCATTTGATCGGACTTGAATAAATGAACACGTTCCGGTATTTAACGACCGAATTCTCATATGCTCATGTAACGATTAATTAATGAAGCAATTTTATATTACAATTTTATTGATTTTTTCTTATTTTGTTTATAACATTCTAGATGTGATCCCAGCACATCATAGACAGTTAATGTTGTGGAAGATAGAAAAATTTTTTTTCTGGGAGTGATATGAAAATAAAAACCCCTGACATGTGAATATCAGTGATATATTGGTGACATTGGTCAGACATTGAATCTAATTTATCGCGTCGACAGTTGACTGGGTAGAAATAACAGCATTTTTTGATAAATTAAATCAAATTTATCTTTTTCCACTTTATTTATATATTCACATTTGATTTCACAGTAGAATTGTGGTTGGATACGATAATCGATGATTGGATTAGCAAGCACGTGATGTTCCACCGATTCAATTTGAAATTTTAGTAGAATTCCTGATCATGAGAGAATGGAAATGGTGTGTTTATCAGTTCTGTTAGCATATTCATTAATGTTGGAAACCGGAAGAGGTAGAATAAAATAGATTAGAGAAAATTCACACGTTCTACATAAATTGGAAGATTATTATCAACCTGATTAGTCTGTTACAATAATATGAGATACTTTTATGTAACGTTGCATTTATTAATGAAAAGTTTCCGATTTTGTGAAGGATAAGTTCAAAATCGAAGGAGACAGGATCAAGAGTGAAGGTTTAGTTCACTCCTGTACTGCAGTTTGACGCTTAACGAGAAAACGCAAACAAACTTTGCTCTCTCCAGGGCTGGCTCGTCTCCAACCGTCGGGTTGTGTTCGGTCAAGCATAATTTAATATTCGTCGATCGTCGCGCATTAGTGTTAGTTTTCCATGTTTCCGCTTGAAGTTCGGCGCATCAGCGAGCAATATTATCTCCCTCCGAGCATACACAAGCGGAAAAATTTTTATTATTGCAAGACTATAATGAGAGAGGAATTTGACGCAGTGATTGATTTCCGATATCATTTCATATCCGCAAAAATTGCTCTGCTAAAGTAAAAAAAAGACAGATTTTCATGTGATGAAATACAAAATCGCTTGGGGATATGATCCATCAACAATTTTCCATGATGAAAGTGGACATATTTGAATAGTAAAATTCCAACAGCACCGGCATTTCAGATATTTCAATTGAATGTACAAAACATGATATCAGGCCGGTCTCAACTATTTTATTCTATTCAAACAATTTTTGGACCAGGTTTTTCAGTTCTCCTTCATCGAAGATCACTACACTGAACTAATAAATTTTGTCATATTATTCATCAAGGTCCAAACCTGTCATGCACAAAAGTTTCTTTCCCTTCAACACGTGGAAATCATCAACCATATCTCAAGTTTTGTGTTTTTTCCACATATAATCAAAAAACATATCGCAATAGTTGTTCTCTCCGTTCTACATATTCATAACTTTTCCCCCATATGCAAAAGAGAGATTGGAAAAAGAGAAAAAAAATTTGATGCGTCTTTGATGCATGCACAACATAAATTTTTCTCTCAGCACGACGCGGTCTTTGTATGCACAGCTATGCATCAGAGAATTTTGAAACACATTTTTTTGCAGTGTTGACAAAACATTTTACATCACGTTTTCCACTAATATCTTTCCGAAATTACCGTCTATACATATTCATCACATCAACCGCCAATTAATATTTTGTGAGAGACCAACAAAGAACAATTCGAATATTCAGAGTATAAAGCTCACATGTTCCCAACGTTGTTTTGTTCTGTCCCTTTCTCCATGCTCTTTCATCCCTCCACCGCTCTGCATCTGCGAACAGACACAATTCATATCCATACACAGATGGGTTTTTTTTCATAGCTGGGAAATATATCACATAGTTAATATTTATTTTTGTCTGTGAATGATCCCTCACAACCAGGTCGACGTTTCAAACGTCCATGGACTCATTACTTCTCCTCAATACCGTCATACTTTTCATACGCTGTTACAACCCATGTACATCTGTGTTCCTATATATAACCATATTCCCATGTGTATTCATAGTTGCAATCCAAATAGCATTAGTGAAATTATTACTGCTGGCATTGATGCGAATGCCGCAAGGCATTAATGTTTACAAATATATACGGATGAAATGAGAGACGTGATTGGTACAGAACTGTTATAATAATGTTGATAGTCATTATTTTCATCATCATCATTATTATTATTATACAACCCAGACAGACGAAGCGTAAATCCCCAAGAGCCAAAGTAGGTATCAGACGCCATTTGGTTCCAACAGAGGGTACACATACTGTGGATTTATAGATAAAAGTTGCGGGAAAAATGTCGCGGAAGCGTTATGCAGCACAGTATATAGAATGAAAGTGAGAAAGTTTCGGATGGGTTTCACTTTATTTATTAGTTTTTAACGGACCGTGAAAAAACGAATGAAAGTGGAGAAGAAAAATAATGAAATCGATTGAAAATAAAGAAGAGGGGATGAGGGGCATTTTATGCGTCTCTTAGGGAATGAATGAGGATTCAGATTCAAGAGGCGACGATATTATCGATGAAGTGAAGAGTAAAATGGAAGAATTGATTGCATTGTCGTATAATTACGAATTGCGTCGGGGTTTGATTTGTTTTAATAGATAGGTCGAATCAAAGATGATGAAGAGAGATGAGAATTTTTGTTTGATTGTGACGGATAATAAGTGAGTTTGTGTATTCCACTTGCATTCGATTCTTTTAACTTTCGGTAATGTATCTCGATTACCAGCACGATTGGTGAGGGTTCCGGAAACCTGCACGTCCGAATGAGAAAGCGTTCTCTCGATTTCTACTTCAACACGATGGGTGGTATAGATATACAATCCACACACTCATGATCAACGTATATAAATATACTAAGACGTGAACTATTTCAATTCTTCCTTTATTTTCTATATATCTTGATACTGTACATGGTGTAGAGAGTCGATTTGATGTTGACGACGAACGACGAGGGTCAAATCTTATACTGCCACTCGTTCTTGTCAACTCTCTTTTCGTACTATTGTAGACGTGATAAGACTCGTTCTTCCAAAATCTCAGCACGTTTCTAATATCTCAAGCAATGCGGCAAATATTTGTGAAAACCGAAAATAGTATCGTGTTTGTATGGATGAAAAAAAAAAAAATATATTTTATTTTCTGGCAGATAATTTTTTTTTTTTTTTTTCGCATTCAGGGAAGATAAATATTCCATCGTATATCCGGGTTTCATACAGCTTTTTGAAAAATCAACAATTTTTCATTTCAGTTGTATAAATATTGAATAACAGATATTGATTATAAAACTCGGTGAGGGGAAGGGTCGAACCAATTTTGTGACGGGAATGTTTGTAGCGTAAGTGTGTTTGAATGCGATAAATTTTTATTTCAATGTGTTGAGATATGAAACGGAATCTATTTTATTACGACTGTCTATCTACCATCAACATCTCACTGAATATATTCCTGGTTTCGTTTCGTCTATACCTCTGATGCATAACTGGATTATTTGCGAAAAAATTCTCCAAATAAAAGGCAAATGCATTTCACTTCATTAAAATTTCGTATCCATTTACAAATATGCGAAACATTTACAGAACGACAGACAGTTTGAATTATTCATAATTACTCTCATATGAAAAAAGTAAAAAAAAAATAGTGTACAACATAAATATCATTTTTTCGTGAAATAAATGTGAAAAAGAATTGAACTCGTACAATGAGTGTGCGTGGCGAGCCAAAAAAAAATAATAATGAATAAACTGTTACACACGAGGTAACAGTGGAAATAGTATGAAACAGAAATAAAAAAAAAACGTATTTAAAAAGGCTGAATAAAGGATTTTTTTTTTTTTCCACTTCCTCTTTGCCCTTCGCTCTCTTTCTTCCATTTTCAACGAAACGGGTCAGGGCAATGTAAATGCAAAGGTCATGTGCGCTTTGTCGTTGAATTCACCGGTATATATAAAACATCGTATATATAGTACATTTACCATGGTACTTTTTCCCGGAAGCAGCTGTGTCTCAATGTAGTCGAGTATTTTCGTCGAGTATACGAATAAAGGCAGTACCCGAAGAGCGTCAAGAAATTCCTTTGAAAGTTGGCATCTCGCGGTCATTATTTTGCATGTAACCATGAAAAATATATAACGGCAGTATGTATGAATAAACGTATGAATGTATATATTCGAAGTCTCAAGTAAAGGAGAATGTTTGAAGAGTTCTCTAGCATCGGTACAATGCTATGGAATTTTTGTTGAAAACATCTCATTATCAAGAGGAGAGATCGCAAAAATTGTACTTCATTAACTGGATAATTGAATCACGTTACGATTCATCTGAATGATTCTCAGCAATTATTCTTTCATTTTGTATCGTTAACGTTTGTCCACTGTTCAATTGTTTCTGAAAAAAATTTATTTTTGTTAATTTTTTTGTCACAAATATAACGCCCGAAGGTACCTCCACCGTCATACAAAATAGAACTATTTATCCAACAAGATTCAGCAGAGCGTGAAAGAACTGTATAGTTCTATTTGTTTATTTTTTCTCTGTCACATCGAGGAGCAAAACTGGTGCAAATCCGCACCGAAAAGCAAGAAAAAAAGTTCAGATTTATCGTTTGAATTTTTCTATGAAGTATTCAGTAAAGAAACTTTTAAATAAATATACAGAGAAAACATTTTGACTGTAAACAAAGTGAAAATTGGATAGCATAATTATTATATGTGCGAATAATTTTATTCACTTCGTGTTATCAAACAAATGTTCGATTTATTGTACCATAATATGCAACATTATTTCATAAAATAACTCAAACGGGATGAGAACATGAAGCAGCATTTTACATGTATGAGAGAATAGACCTGTTCGTGTAAGCGAGTTCATCTGATATTTTGATATTTTCTGGTACAACACGAAGAAAATGATATTGAGATTGATTCACGCATCCGATGAGTGTGACAAAGAACGATGTTAAACGTGCTTAACTACAAAATTCGTGAATCATACCACTCTAGGTTGAATTATGAACAACAATAGCATCAATCAGTGTAAATTCTCCGAATATTCCATTAAAATGAGTTTATGAGGTTCCTATTACTCATTATAAAATAATGCTATGAATTATTTCGGTATTATATGATTGTTGAGTTTATCAAACATTTTCCTGAACACCAAATCCTAGAACCAGCAGCATTTCATATTAAACTGAAATTTACTCAACACAATTGACGTTACAGTGGAATTATGGTTGAACAACAGCAATGAGAATAGATTGAATACGTTTCAGATGAAACTTCCTCGTAAACATTTAATGAACTGAACAGGATTACGACAAGATGTTATACAAATACGCAATAATTGAAATATTCCATACAACAAAGGGAAATCGATTTGGAAATTTATCCAATCAGATCTATCTCAAAAAATCTGTAAAACTTCTGAATATGAACGAATCTCTCAACGAATCACCACAAGCGGCTTCTTCTCTTTCTACGTGCTATAAATTAAATTGCCATTTTTTATCTAGAACATCATACATGTTGAAGATGCGAGAAAAAACTCCGAGTATATCAGAGATAAAATTATTCATTGAGAATGATTGCATGAATAATTACATCCAAGCCACGTTGCTCTAGCTGAAGAGATATCAAGTGCTCTCATGAATTCTTCTGCTTGAGATTTTTTTTTCCCTCATTTCACAACGATCAGACCATAATAATGTGTTGAAGATATAGATGTACATTGGTATGAGACGCGATCGAAGTTGCAATAATAATAATCCCAATCCTGGTGAGACACGAGGGAGCTATGAAAGTTTAGTACTACATTAATTCTAATCCGCACCACCCACTGTCCTGTGCGAACGGTCGCTCCTCAGTACAGTAACTGCACTCATACTTGTGAATATACATACATTCAACTTCATACGTGTGTGAGTGAATGAAGGCAAAGGTTTGGTATAGAATCACCATGCATGGGATATTGGACGCCACGGGATTTGCGGTACGCTATTTCATCCACGATGCAGTACATACATTAAATCGTTTGAAGCTTCCGTTCATGGAATCTCAATTCAGCGTATTCATGAGTATTTCGTTTTGAATCTCAAGTTAATTGAATTTTCCAACGTTGAAACTGAAAAATTTATCAATTTTTTTATTTTTATATTGAATTTTTTATTTTATTTGTGATTGATCTTTTCTGAATAGGAAATTATCGGAGAAAAGCGTTCATAAAATTACAGATCATTGATGATGAATCAATGATGGAGTTAAATGATGAGAGAAAATATTTGATCTTGATTACTTGAATGTGAACATGAATTTATGCAAGTCAGAAAATGTTATGTTGATTCTGTTGTGATGTGATTTCATTAAACTGATGTCAAGATGAAAAAAGGAAAAAACGAGGAAGGGAAGATGAAAGAGTGAAGAAAATACATGCAAAATTTTTTTCTTATTTTTCTTATGTTTCCTCTCGCAGATCATGGAGGAAACGCGACAAAAGTATGTCACTCATGTGCTTTGGGGAGTTTTCAGATTGCGAAATGGAAGAAAAAAAAAATATACACGAACCTCTCCTTGTGACATACATCACAAATGACGCATATCCAATGGAACTTTCGTGTTATCTTCTTTCTTTGTGCCATTTTATTCTCAAAGTAAGAAAACGAAAATTCGTGTATCTGAACATGTGCTCGTTTTCGAATTGAGAACAAAAGTTTCATGGATTCTACGAATTGAAATTAATGTGGATGAGAATTTACGAAACTATTGACTGTTGCATTAGCTATCCATTGTGTTTTAATATTTGTTCATTCATGTAAATGCTTTGATGTGTGTGGATGTATTATACGAATATGTGAAAAGGTAGGAAAAGATCTCGAATGGTATCCATATTCTCTATACAGTGCCGAAGTTTTGTGATTCGTACAGCTGAACAGATGAAATGAGAAGGGTTGAGAGAATGAGTCAAAGAGAGCGTTGAATTCATTTAATTTCCATATACCAATTAGTTCTGCAGTTTGCGCATTTTAGTAAACCCACTGAGGTATTATTACAATTACAATTCCTGTTCCTGTTCCATGTATCTATAATTTCAGAGTTCTACAGAAGAGAAACAGAAGCATCGAAATAGTTTGGTTCAAATGATTATTCAAATGTTGCATCATTCAAAATCTCCTTATTTCATGTCAGTACCACTCCATCAACTCCATTGTTTTTTTCCATAAAGCTCCATTGTTCTTCATCAAGTTACTGTTGAGAAATGAAGAAAAATATTTCTCATTTCTTCTTGCAGTTATCCCTTCTGTTCTTCGACACGTATAATGAGATGTTTTCTTCGTGGCATAAAAGTAAGCTCAATAATAAAAATGAAGTCGTGCAATGGAAGCTTCGTGTAAAAGTTTTCTGTAGGAAGTTTTTCGTTGAATATCGGGGAGCAGACATAGTGGAGTTGAATGCATAAAAGGAAGGCGCGAAATGAAAGGTTCTATAGACTGTTCTGATGCTGGTGTACTACAAACAATACCACTTTGCACTTGCTATTTTAGATTGGATGGATTGAATCGATAAAAAGAATTGAATAAGAAAAGTACGTTGATAAATGCAAGTCAAATTGGAAATTTAAATTATTCAGAGTTAGATATTTTTCCTTTTCATTTTCCGTTCTAACTAATCATTCAACTATCGCTGAACGTATTTACCATAATGGAAATTATGTTAATCTATGGAAAAAATATTGAAATTCGATTTTCAGCAGAGAATTATTAATTCATCTCTACTCGTGATTGTATGAAGTATTTTTGTTTCTACGTCCGTAGCATTATGCAATACATTAATGTTCATGAACGTATGCTAATTGAACATTAGTATGCTTCTGAAATATTGCGCCAAATGTTTTTGCAAAATATAGCAGAACCCAATGATAATGTTATCATAATCGGGAAAAGCCAAATTGTCACGTTAATATCCATACGTGAGTTTGTAGAGTGCAACTGTGAATTTAGCAATTTCAACCAATTAAAGCGCTGCCCACTAATTAAGTCTACTGTAAATTAAACTATATTGCTTAATCAAAGTATAGATGTAAATTCCGGTGTTATTAATATTCAATTAAATTATAATTAATTTTTCTCCATCTACAAATATTTGCCAGTGAATTTTACGAATATTTCATGCATATTAATCCATGTGATTATGCGATAAATATTTTTCAGACTGAAATAGCGTTAAATAATCGAGCGTAATTTTACTGGTAATATGGAAGTATTGAACACTGAACTAATGAACGAATTCATCAATGAGGAACGATTGAAACACCATAATGGATTCGAATGCTTGTCCCCTTGATCACAAGGATGTTCACGTGCATTATACAGCACGGATTACTGAGTGAAATCCACTGATTAATTGAATTGGAACTAAACTGCCATATACAGTGGTTTATTGCTTACCGATCAAATTCTCCGTTGGTATTTGTCGATTAATTCTCCTTCCTACGTCCCATACACAAAGTTTTGTACATATCGCATCAAACATTCAAACAAATTATGACAAAATTAATTTAACTTTAATTAAATGTGATTCCAGTTGATATTGTGAGGTAGGATTTTAATTTTTCATTAAAACTGTAATTGAAATAAGTCATGACATATCCGTGTGAGAAATCTTAGAAGCTTGAAGTCCTCGTTCATTAGCGATAAGCTGTTGAGTTCAAAAGAAAAATGAAATTTCTTGTTGTATTCCAAAAAAATATCTATAAAATGAAATAATACAAATAAAACAACGACGACAATGGAGGGAAATGAAATTTCCGGTCATGTTTTATTTTTATTCAAGACTCACTCGTTCTCCGTAAAATAGCAGTAGAAGCTCGTGGAGATTAAAAGTCTTCAGGCGACCCAATCAACTCCGTTGAAATAAACAATGCTACGCCCTGTCTCTTTCCTTTCGCTCTCGATACCGCGAAAACTTTTATTCCCCTCTACCGTTGTCCTATTTTCTTTGACTGTATGTTATCCTCTAGCATTTTTCATCTTTTTTTTTTCATACTTTCAAAGCTAGACGGTGGTTGCCTTTTTATTTTCTGAGTGACGTGGCTTGATTGCACATGGTTGTTTCATATCGTTTCCATTACTATCAACGACAAACGTACCTGTATATTTTCGCAAATGTATTATTTTGATTGTTTATAGTTCGTGGCCACATCAATTCCAATTAAAACTAACAAACGCTCGACTAAGAATTGAAAGGAAATAATTTTTGTCATATACTCGATAAAAATAGATGGCGAGTATCTGAAATATGTGGCAAACATTTTTAATTGAAGCCATAATTCGTATAAGCAATTCAAATAATTCTACGAATGAAAGGAAAATAAATCAAGAGATTACATTATACCTAACTAAATCCATTCATTCTCTGAAATCGTATTCTGGATAGTCGTAATCAGCTGTTACCCAGCATTCACGTTTGATCTTCATTGTCATTATAATCAGCGACTGAAAAGATATCGCACCCATTTGACCTCAGTTCTCTATGCCTCGACTAACTTCTTTCATTAGACTTTCCCAAGAATTGTAGATTCGAGAGAGCACTTTGTCATGAGCTCGACAAATAGAACTTCAAAGCTCAATGACAGGAATAAACTCACTGGAGGGTTCGAATTTTTCAAGCAAATCAATTCTATTGTTTGTTTTTAATTGGAAGAATCTTACAAATTAATATGAAAAATAGACCAAAATATTTTTACATTTCAATATTCTCAATACCCAATAAATCAATAGAATTGATGAAAATTACTGCTGATGAATGTTTCATTGAGTGAAATTCGAAATTTTATTTGCCTCATTGAGTTGAGGATATAGAAAACAGTAAATTCTTATTATCCATCCTCAAATAAGACATGGAACAACATGTCATAAACGAAATAGTACAGCAACACGTATATATACACTTACGAAAAATCCCAGTGTGACTGAGCTTTTGTCATCGTTGGCTGGTGGCAAACAAAGACAATGACTGCATGGTGAAGTATACATACACATAAAAAAAAACACACACACACACTCATTCCTGTATCGTGTTCCTGCGAATAGGGACAAAGTAAAGGGAAGGAAAAAGCGTACGAGAGGATTGTGGCGGTGAGGCTTTTTAGCAAGGGTGGATGGTTGAAAAAGCGTCAAAACGGGAACTAACGAAACGAACAAAAGATTCAGAGAGAACAACACAGTGAATAGGTAGATCTCATGAGAGTTAGATAGAGAAAGTGATATAGCTAGGGGGAATATGAGGAGTGGTATATATAAAAGACAAGTTGCACGAGATGAGATGAGGGAAATTCAAGAAAAGTCGGAAGTATCATACAGGAGAATAGCAAGGGTGGTAAAGAGATCCAAGACTTTTCGCTTGGGAGTGTACTAGAGGCAGACGATTTCCACAGAGAGAAGGATGCGATGAGAAAAAGGCGCAAGTGGATGACCAAGAGTTTGAGAGAGGGATGTGATGCCGTTTCTCAGGGGTGGCAATATGTGGTGATTGTACTCATCTTTCAACGTGGATGGCTCCTTCGTATGTATACGTATGTACTTGGTAGGATAGATGGAGAGAAATAGGTGAATGAGGATGGAAGAGGTAAGGTACAAAGAGGGGTAGTAAAGTATAAGAGAGCGGCAGCCGGCACTCGAGAATGCGGATGAAGCTGCTGCTAAAATCCGCCTCTGGAAAATAGATACAGACAGAGTTTTACGCCCACTACTGCAATCCTCTTTCAACCCCCACCCTTCTTGCACCTTCTGTTCTGTCATAATCTCAACAATCATATGATAAATAGCTCCGTAAATCATGAAGAAATTGTTTATGTAAAATTTTTTTTTTCTTCCTGCTGGTACTGGATGAATTTATTATCGAATGGATGGTAAAACGGAAAAAGGGAAGATCGAGCTTTGCATGAAGATTATACTCGTGATGAATTTTCTGTGTTATGCATCGTAAAATGAGAATTAATTTTTCAATAATCCGAAATGATGGTTATACATTTACAGCGTTCATTTTATTATTTTTCCTCTCGTTAAGAATATATTGGAAGTAATATTTCAGCTTGGATGGATAAAGAAATTGAGTTTTTCTTGTGCAACAACGTAATCCAGAGTGGAAATGTTGTATTGGGATTCTACAAGTTGATGGAAGTTGATGTGTTTTCTACAGAAAGTTGACGTGTTTGAAGAGAGTAATCAAACTCCGAACGTCTTCTCTTGGCAACGAGTTTTTCCAAGGCGGTTGAGATTGTAAATCAATAATGAATAATCCAATTGACATCGTTCATGAATTGAATCATTCGCAATAGTTATTACCATCGTTGAGAGCAGCTTTCTTCTTTTTCTGAATTCCAATTTCCAATCTCCATTCAAGAACTTGCAAGATCTTACTTTTATCTATAAGAAATCCACGAATAAAAAATTTGTCTCATCATCCGTTTTATTGAGTTTAGCTATCATGGAGGGTTGAATTTTTTGTTTGTTTAATATCTTGTTGATTTGTATAGATAGAAATATTGAAACTTTTGTATGTTTTCTCTCAATGAAATGTTTGTCTTCCATTGAAAGCCAAACAAGTTGTTGAATAATTCTATTATTTGATCGAATTCGTGGGTACTATTATGACATTGAAACTGTTGATTCATCGTCGTATATGCGACGTGAGTGTTTGGTTTATGCCACCACAACTGAACTGACAATTCCACAATGCCTGTAGGCGTAATTGTGCCAATTGTGTAGTATATGAAGGTTAATAATCGGCGATTCACTGTTGCGGTTGAAGGCAACGGAAATACATTCGAACACATACGCAAATGTGAATGTAAATGATGATATTTAACATTGAGATAAAGCCAAATTCAAAAGTCAGCAAACTCGTAAGAGTGGAAAATCTGCATTGTCCAATCTCACAATCAGGATCGAAAATTACATCACAATTTCATGTTGAAAAATATTTCTACGTCCTGTGCTAGCTTTCATGTTCAATCCAACGTGACGACAATGATTTATCTGACCGATTTTCACAATGAAAAATAATGTGAGATTTTTTTGGTTTGTCTGATAGATTGAATTCACATCTACTTTCCAATATGAACAACAACGTACCTCTGATAAATCCATACACGAGATAAATCATTTTCTTTTATAACTGAAACAATACATTCAAAATGTGAAAATAAAAATAGAGAACAAAATCAAAGAATGAAATAGTTTTTAAACAAAGGCATTAATATGAAAAATTGTAGAATTTTTCTGAGACATTTTGACAAATGGGTTAAAGCGGAAGTGGACGAATTTGAGCATATTTCTCTGCTTTCGGCTTCTCTGTACGTTGGCAATAATTTCAAATTTATGAGTTTACCAGTCGTAAAACCGTCATATACAATTGGAAAAAGGCGAGTGGTGAAGTATATGTATATAACTGGTTGGCAACATTGAATGTATACACAATGTCACAACCATTGTATAGCAGAATGCTCGTAGTTATTCGAATGAGCTGCGAATTCGCGCGCAATTTGCATGAGATTTGGATCGTTGAGGACCTGCGAGACTCGCGCTTTTTCGTATTTCTTTTTCTTTCTTCATTTCCTCGAGGTTTTCCAACGTGTTAAAGAATGTATCTATTCATTTTCATCTTTTTTTTTCTGAATGCATAAGCAATCCCTGGCCTGAACCACTCGCTACATTGACTATTTATATGAATGTATAGGTGCACATTTTTCTGAGAGAGTTAACAGCTACTTTTTCTGGCGCCACACTGGACAGAACTAATGAATATGTTCACTCTGAAAAGGAATTTGGCCAATATGATAATCACCATGGCACACTAAATCCACTCAATTCAATTCCACATCCAAATAATAAATCATTTTCAACCACAAACTCACATAAAGTCATTACTCTTCCTAATTTCCATGAATTTTTTCACGTAATAAATTTTTTCAATTATTCTGTTGCAGGTATGGGATGAGTTGAACGTGCTAAACTGACTGTGTACCACGATAACCACGTGGTGAACCTTCAGAACAATAACGGTGTCCTCCTTGCAAAGAGATGTCATTATTCCTAAGTCGTGGGGTCCGCAGAGGTTCCATCATTTGTTTCATTGGACTTGTACTTCTCGTAGCTCTGTACGAATTGGGAATTATTTGTGGCTCGGGAAAGGATCAGCTCCTACCCATGATGGTCACAAATCAGGTAAATAACTTTCCCGATATTTATCAAGACCAAGTGTGATCCAATTTATCATTGAAATTTTCTCCGAACGAGAACAAATGTTCTCGTATAACTCGATCAAATGTCCAACCAATTTGGTACATTAATGTGTGATAAAAATTGCGAATAATTCAACAGACACTGTTACATTGACAAAATATATGTACGGTGATTGAACACATCTATCTATCGACTTCCAAAGAGTTGAGTTTGGATAGGGTGTAGTATTCTCAAAGAATCGTCTGCCACCATTTATATATAGTGGGTCACATATTATTCCAATCGATCGACCATCCATTTCAAAGCCACGTCGAGTTTATTTTGTATATATACGTAGATACCACTATACATAGAATAATTTATATATGCAATATATAAATATACTATTCAAGAGTTTTGTTTCATGTCTGACCAAAGCTATTTATACTACTTAAACATAAAAGAAGTGAGCACGTAATTGGTTCTAAACATTGATTCACTATAGTTCTTGCAATTTTTCTTATGTTATGTAATATTTAATAATCATATTGTCTGTAAAAAGTTATGCTGCAATTATTTTTATATCGAATGTTCTTTTTTCTATCAATCCTGACGTGTTTCACTGCAATTCTTTTCATATTTTATACGTGTGTGAGATTAATTTTTCATTCAAATCGCTGTTTAATCCTGGAACTGATTTTTTCTTGTTTATGAATTTTCACCACGTCTGCTTTCCATTTTATCTGTAATGTTCACCTTCATCCCCTATGCGGTTTCTGAGCGACGTGTGGTGTCCCGTTCAATCTAGAGTTTCACGCCCGTGCGATAAATCCTTCTAGGACGTTATACTCTATGCCGTCGTTTCATTCCTTTATCGTATATAGTTCTATCTCCTTTTTTCGCTTCATTTCAACGACGAGTGAATGCGAATAGACTCTTTCGTTCTTTCTTATTTTTACTCATCTGGTCTCACACACTTTCCCGTTCTTATACACAAATTGCGATAACACTGTCGTCAAAGCTCACAGACTTTCATAAAAACCACTGTGTGTATATATGGTGTGTCATTATTTGAACATTATTGAGAAAGAAAAAGGAATAAAGGGTTGGTAGCTATAAAAAGAAATTTACATCGAATAAAAGTGTAAAAGATAAAATGAGAAATTAATAAAAATTTTGATTCGTTTTTTTTTTTTTCAGTATGTCCGTTATGAAATTTTATAGTCTCACATTTTCCACCATAATTTTTCTGCTGTAACTTCAGGTTTAATGTTGATATTGAGCAAATTCTTCATTTATAACGTTATGATATAAATATATGATAGTTTTTTACTCTCACTGGGTATATAACAGGTGTAGATTTCATGTGGGAGTTGAAAAAAAAGGGGAATATGGTGTGGTAAAGGGACTTCGAAGCTTTTTCATATAGCAGAAAATGTTCCATATCCACTGTAGCGTTTCTTTGGCGATGCCCAGAAAGACAAGCTATTAACCGAGTCGTTCCACCATAAAGTTCTTGTCCTCTCTCTTTCTTTTGAAAACGTGAGGGAAAGGTTAAACGCGGGACCGCATTCAAGTACTGTTGCATCCGTATGCGTGTTCATAAAACAGAAGAGTAGAAAGGAAGGCAGAATGAAAAGGGAAGGAAAATAAAAAGTGTGTAGAGAGGAAAAAAAAATGGGAATTAAACTGTGGGTTGTCTATATGTCTAGTCACTTCAAGTACAGAGAAAATTTAACTTTATATACGTGAATAAGGGAGGAAATGATGAACCAACAAGACTTAATTAGTATACAACTTGCGTCCTCCTCAGTGCCTCTCTTTTGAACGTTTGAGCCATGGTTTTATCATATAAAGTCATCTAACCTCTCGTGTCATATTCAATTAACGTGTACTGATTATTCCTCTAATATTCCACTCTGTCATTTATCATTTTATTGTTTATGTAGTCAGCTTACAACATTTATGAACAAGATCAAGGGAAATTTATAGCGTTGTCAATGTTTTCATGAAATATCAACAGGGTTTTAATTGAATTGGTGTTTCCTCTTTGGACATATGTGACTTTAATCTCATTTATTTTGCTGGAGGCGCAAAAGTTCGATGTGCGGGCACGTTAATCAAATAAATTGGTGATGTGATTTTTTTTTGTTAATTATCAAAAATAATTAAAATATGACGTGTATGCAATTAATGCAAAAGAGATCAAACATTCTATTTGTGATGACAGCGTACAGAATTTATCGCAAATTTAATTAATGACAACTTCGATGAGTGCTGATTAGTCAACAATATATAAATTTCTGGGTGGTCTTTGTGAACGTGTGATAATTACGAGACAATTGTTATTGAACTTTTCCATCAATGCTGTTTCCACCATTCATTATGTCATGATTTCATGCCATCGATGGGGAGGTTTTTTTTCCCCAATTACAATACTACAGAAACATAAAAATATAATTAATGATCGTGACAAATTTATGTATAAATTGGTTTGGGATTCGATTAATTGATAAAACGATGTGCTCGAGACTTATTATTCGGTTGTAGCATCGATCAGTGTTCCGGTTGTTAGTTCGTTGTTCTCGTCAACGACTCGACGTGATGCCAGCATTGACGAAAACTTAATTGGAAAGGAGTTGGTTGTCAGGGTGCCTTACCGATTTAATGTATATCGTCATGCTGTCCTATAACAAGAGAGTTTCCTGGTTCATTAGGAAATGACACTAATATGGCGGGTTGGATGAACCTTTTTTGTTCATTTTTGATATTTTTCATTGTCAAAAACGTTCGTGATAGATAAATTTCTGATTTGTTGAAGTAAGATATAGGTGCGAGAGTGAAAACTCTAATTCTTGGCTTATTGAATTTTTGAGTAGCAACTCAAGCCGAGCATCGAATTAAAACGCAGTAATATGACATGTCTGGATCATCGAATCCTCGACAAGTACCCAGAACAGCCTCATTAGTCAACGTTTTCAAGCCTCTTGTCATGCTTTTGACATGAAGCAATGATCAATAAAATGTCGTTGAGGATAAATCTCGTGTTAAACGAACAGTGACGCCTCATTCTATCTTATTATCTCAAGCAACAAGAATGCCATGTCAATTTTTCTTCTCATTGTTATACTCTAGTACAAAAAAGAAAATTTTACTTGAGCTGAGCACTCTCCAACCCCCACATTCTCTATGAATCGTGAATACACATTTTACTGCGAGACTTCCCATTTCTTTGTTGTCCGCCTCATTAAAGATGAGAAATGTTCGATAGTTCAGTAGTCCGCTCGACAGAAGTTCTCTCTCGCTGATGAAATATTTCGGAATGAAATTGTATCAAAGATTTTTGTATTTCGCATTAATTATAACAGAGAGTGTTGGCATTTGTGCCGATTCCTCATTACATCGTTTTGCCAACCTGTTGAATTTCATTGATTGATATGAGTTTGTATACACTCCGCTCACACAACACAGAATATAAATTGGATTATATTCAATCTTGTTACGGTATATTCTGTATGTTCATCACATACAATATTCATGGTAAAATAATTAACCATTACCGATTTTATAACTAAAATAAGACATTTTTTACAAATAGCTGAGATTCGAATATTAGGTAGACACAGAACGTGGATCATTCACTCTTGTCCAAAATAATGGTGTTCCACTGATTTTCGAAATAATTGCAGAAATAAATGGTCTATCAATGGTTATATCCGTTCTAAACGCGCGTGAATTTAGGGAGGCACCTGAAATATTTTCTCGGTTAGGTAACATTGAACAGAGGTCGAGTGCAATTTATGAACAAAACTTTGATCCTTCACGTACCAGTGGCTGCTGCAGCTTCGCTACCTTGTTCATCCACATTAATAAATGCTTTTTGAATAACTTTCGTGACTTTCAAATCATTTTCCGTGTTAATATTTGAAAAATCTGCCGAATCGTCAAACATATCGTGAATTCCCATCTGTGGAGATAAATATGAATGCAAAATTGAATGCCATCCATTCGATGAGTATTTTTTTAATAGAACGGTGAACTAACTTTCTCAAGAATTGGTATGAGATCCAATTTGGTTTCAATTTTGAATTTTGGCATACAAAGATTGACCTCTTCACTTGGAGCAGTCAACTGCATGAAATTGATTTCATGCATCTTACTTCCTATTGCATCTACGCCGTTGATATCATCCGGAAGGATTATGAACATGCTGAATCCCTTTCTTGGATCAGTGGCCTGTTCAACGAAATAAAATATTCAATAAGGTCCCAGCTCTGAAGTGATCCTCTGATTCTTAATGATTTTTTGGATTACTTTGTATGGCAGTTCTATGTATGAGGCATCAAGATAGGGAATTGGACCATAATTGTATTGAGCAATCGCACACATCATTGGAATATTCATAAAATTTCTTCTTGAGAAATAGAACAATCTTTCTACTAATTCACTGTCAAATGAATGGACCCAAAGACCTCGGAAATACACAGCATTGACCATAACTAATTGCGCATCTTCAAGATCATCTGTTTTCACGATTGAAACAAATTATTAGAAATAAAAATGGAAGAAGCCTCGGAAAAATTCTATGATGGAGGCTCATAATAATTGAAGACACTGCTTAATTATTCCACTCACCTGGGCTCAGAAGATTCGTGATTTTATTTTTAGTTTTTGTACTGCACCATTTATTAATTTCATTCGCGGCATTATCGGCATCTTTAAAATTTATATTCTCAATTTCTGAATGAAAAATATTTTCGGTCACGTGATTGAACAGCCATTCCACTTCGAAATTTTTGTTGATGAAAAGTTTATTGACTAAATGAAGTTCTACGTTTGCGGTATTCTGGAAATGAAACAATCGATCGGATATTCGATTAGTTCAACTTGTATAATTGAGTGAGAAAACATTTCATTTTTGTTTTATTTACTGAATGCGTATTCAAATTAGTAATGAATCTCCGGAAATTTGTCAAGCGAAATCCCGACACCATTGGTAGATGCAAAGTTTGGATTAACTCTCGTCTTGTGTTGCCATTTGCACCACATGCTGCCATGGCCAATACCATTAGTACACTAATTGGTGAACTGACAAAGTTGTTCTTTTGGTTTTTTGATGATACCTGAAATTCAGTATGGTTAAATGAATTCTGTTATTGGAGTTTCATTGAACATTGTTATGCATTTATAATTATAGAACAGCAATATAGAGTGCAATATACTTCATAAAAGTCAGCTGTGAATTGATTCACACGAGATACAAAAGAATCGGTGTAAGAATATTTTGTATTTGAAGAACGTCTTGCAAGACATGGCGTCAGCATGAAGATACACGCGAACAGGAACCCTTAAATGAATTTAGTCAATTGTCAATCAATTATAATTAAAAATGGGAAGGAAAAGTAACGACTTACAAAAATTCATTCTTGAGATCGGACTCATTCCACCAAATGTTACATTCACGACAATTCGAATACGAGTGTTGGCTTCACTTGGTTGTAGAATGTAGATTAAAACATCTGACAAATTGATGCTAGATAACGATCATCATACGACCATAACATGATTGTGAAATAAACGAGCACATGTGCCCAAAAATAATTCATTATCTTGCACATCCGCGACGTATAAATATTACATATTTGATATTCCTTACTGTGAATGAAATATCTGTGTACTCTTGATGAAATGACGTACATTCTACACCTAAATAAAGTTACATAGTATTTTCTTAATCATTGACGTTAACAAAAATCGATTGGGAGATGTGGGAAAACCGAGTTAACAATGTGTTCAGATAAAAAAATTAATACAAGGTCGTCATACTCCACATTTGAGTTATTGCGTACAGAAAAAAAATGATAAATGCTGAACACATTTGAGAAAAGTATTTTTATTCAACTTCTGGCTTACAATGTTTTATGTTTTCAACTTTATGAATAATGCATTTATCAGGATCAAAATATTATTCATTCAGTTAGAATGATGAGGCGTTTTTAATGATGTCATTTGAGAATTTCAAGTTGGTATAAATAATGAATTCACTGTGAGTGAAAATGTAGTGCAAGGGACTATATATTCTCCGAACTCCAGACAATATATTCGTTCTTTTCATGTAGAATTTTGTTCGTGCGCGTATCAGTTTGAATATAAAGTATGCAGTTTGGTGTTTTGGGTTTTTTCGAAATAAAGAAGACACTAGATAGCTGGTATGTCAATCGAATTTTAGTCACACGATATGTATTTTTCTGAAGTAATATCATGTTTGAAATGAAAAAAAAAGAGAGATGTAACATGGGGATCTCGTTTACTTCGTTTTTGGAGACGCAGAGGGAACGAAGCACCGATAACATCAAAGGAATAAAATTCAAAGGTGGAGCGTAGCGAGTTTTTTGATGAAATTTCAAACTCACTTCGCGTCGCCTTTGGAAACGAAGATTATCAACGGTATCATTTGTGTTGTCTCTTCTGACATTCATTTTTATGATATTCTTCTCAGAGACATTATGAGAATAAAATATTAATAGAAACAATTGGAATTGCAACGAGGAATTCATGTATCGATTCACTCGAACAATACAAACTGATGTAATATGTGGAAAACATGTCAAGGAGTGAAAAATAAAATCAAACATATGAGAGAGCAAATAAAAGTGAGCATTTTTCCCTCATATTTTTTCTCACCGCCCTTCTCTCACTCATGGTATCATTACGAAGGGTGCAAACATAAATTGCGCGCACTATTTTTCCACCGCAGTTTCCAGCAGTATACACAAGGATAAGTGGCGACAGAGTTGAATGAAAAAAAATCCCACTCGCAGGCGAACAGTTGGAAAAAAAAATGAAATAAAAAAAAAATATGATTTAGATGACTGAACATACAAGACAGTTGTGTCTACGATATGAAAAATGCTAATTGCGAAATATTTTCATGTCTACTTTCAACTCAATGAGTTTGACAAACCGCAGATTAACATTTACAAAAATTTATTGCATATAAAAATGGGCGAATCGTTAAATTCGACGAAATAGAATTTACATAAGCGACAAATTATTATACATAACTTCGAAATATGACCGAACGAAATTCTAAATTATTTCAAACTACGTCGTACAGTTACAAATATGAGAATATTCGAAAGTTTGATAGAGAGATCGTGCCATTCTCCTGATATCCTTCTGACACGCACCAAGCATATATATTCCCCCACAGACTTTATGGAATCCTATACATAATATATTGTTCACATTACAATCGATTCACTAGATGATTAATGTCCGAAACATGGTGTGTTATCGCACATAGAACATATATTACGATAACTGTAATGCGTGCTGTAGTAAATACTAGATAAACACCAAATGGAGGTATTGGATTCTCGTTCTCAATAATTCCAACAGTTTACTTAATAAAATCCATGTTTTCAACGAGTTCACCTTTCTAAGATTTTTATCTTCCCTTCTGTAAAATGATAAATCACATAAATATTTTAATGCTCTACAATTATTCAAACCTCACAGAGCATCATTTTCGACGACATGAAATGATAGAATATGAGAAATAGCAGTCAGATCCATTAGAATAAATGAAACGGAAACTTGACATCAAAAGAATAATTTTCTTAATAAAAAATATTTGTCCAAGGTTCTATCGAAGTGGATCCCTGTCATGTTCAGAGATACACAAATTTATGTGTACATTTGCGTGTGTGAAACTGTGAATATAAAACACTCAGCATTTAGAACATAGTCCGACTTTCAGTGTACCTCGTTCGAAACGATGTCGAGCAAGTCTATTTCAGACATTTGATCTGTCGTGTAAAACTTATTCCTCTGTTTTTCAACTCTTCAGCATTTCCCTTTTTTCATATTTAAATTTTCACTGTGACCATGAAACTTCAACTATCCAGATGTTCCTCATTTCTATGAACAGTTGTTGGAGTCAGAGGGTCACATGGGGTGAAAATCCATCGGGGGGATGCATAAAAAAATAGTCGTTCGCGTGTATGTGTGTGACGCTTATGAATTGGCTCAAGCTTCGGATTACGACGAGCTTTCAGGTCTGCAACACCGAGATTTGTCAGAGGAAATATTGCACAGCTACTACTGAATCTGATTCATAATAGAGCGATTCACTCGCTAGACGTGAAACATGCATTCCACATTGGAAGTACATAACAAATGTTGATAAATGATGGAGGAAAAAGGATAATCCTGTATATTATTGAGGTCAAAGTAATTTCTTTGCTTGCCTGTGTATACATCTATGCAATTAGAGATGACTATGGTAGCGAAATTCCGTGTAGTAATAGTCAAATTGTGCTGGGAATACAACAGAGCAAATGAGAAACAAAGATAGAGTGCGCATGGGATTGAGAAAAGGGGAGAAACTAACACGGCGTGTAACCGGCATATGACGTTGGCAGAACAGATGAAGGGGAGTGGTTCGCGTCATGTCGGACTCGAGGGGCGACGAAGTAGTTGCACGATTCATAAACAGACGGGCGTTGGATGTAAATTACCTTTTAGAGTTTCATACAACAACGGCGAGTTAACAATCAGTGTATTGTTATCTTTCGAAGAGTGTTTCATATCGCGATCGTTCAATCTGATGATGATAAAATAGGGTTCAATGCAGGTGATATTAATTCATCTTGTTTTATTTTCAGAAATATGTAGTTGGTTCCAATGATCGACAAACATATCCGTATGATAGGAGTATGCCTTTGATATTCATTGGTGGAGTCCCACGGTCAGGCACGACATTGATGCGAGCAATGTTGGACGCGCATCCTGAAGTTCGGTGAGTTGTTAAATCAATTGGACATGACAGTATTGACAAATGGATTTCCAAATCCTGTTCACTCAAAATCCCAAACACAAACCACTCTACATATCACATGCATTATTCAGATGTTTGATGATATTGTTCTCTGAATATCCAAACAATGTCGGTTTTAATGCTATTCCCTCTATTTTTTATTCAGGTGTGGTCAAGAGACGAGAATAATTCCACGAATCCTTCAAATGCGATCACATTGGTTGAAATCTGAGCGAGAGAATGTGCGTCTTGTTGAGGCGGGTATTTCTAAAGAGGTATGAAGTAAAATATGTCTACGTATTATCTCCGTAATTGATGTTATTAACGATCATCCAAGTGAAATTGTTGGTGTAATCAGATTTATTTGTTGGTGGTATGGGTTGCAGGTGATGGATAGTGCTATAGCAGCATTTTGCCTTGAAGTAATTGCGAGACACGGTGAACCAGCACCACGACTGTGCAATAAAGATCCTTTGATATTGAAGATGGGCTCATATATGCTTGACTTATTCCCAAACGCCAAGTTCCTCTTTATGGTACGAGATGGTCGTGCCACAGTTCATTCAATTATATCACGAAAGGTACGTCGGTGAAATAATAGATTACTTAACACCATATTTATTGAATACAGAAGATTCAAAATGATTCATCATTCTAATTTTTGCATGTGCGCATTACTATTATTTCTTATCTAGGTCATATCAATGTAGAGTAGGATCAATATTTGGTATCACGTTTGATATACATTCAATTTATGCCAGTATATCAAAATTTTGCATTACTTATGCTTCCTTCTTTATATTAATTCTCACTTTCTATCATTCGATGCTCTTCTGTTTAGGTAACCATAACGGGATTTGAACTATCATCGTACAGACAATGTCTCATGAAATGGAATCATGCCATATCGCTGATGCATGAACAATGCAAAGATGTGGGCAGTGAGCGATGTCTGATGGTGCCGTATGAACAGCTTGTGCTCCATCCGCGTGACTGGATGAAAAAAATTCTTCTATTTCTCGATATTCCATGGAATGAATCTGTATTGCATCATGAAGAATTCATCAACAAACCAGGCGGTGTGCCATTGTCGAAGTAAATAAAATTCAATTATTCTCTCATTATCCCATTCATTTTGAATCAATCATACAATATTGATCGTTCATGCTGAATGTTTCGTGACTAAATTCCAGAGTTGAACGGTCATCCGATCAAGTGATTAAGCCCGTAAATTTGGATGCTTTAACAAAGTGGGTTGGAAAAATACCACCGGACGTTATCCGGGATATGGCTGACATTGCGCCGATGCTTTCAACATTGGGTTACGATCCCTATGCAAGCTCGCCGAATTATGGTGAACCAGATAATGTTGTGAGCGATAATACTGTGAAGTATGTATGATTTCGGATTATTGATCCACTCTTTCGTATGAAAGTTTCGTTCATAATTATATTCTGAGTTTCAGAGTTCGTGCCGATAATGAAATGTGGTTAGCGAAAGCACGACAATTGGCCCTCCAAGACAGCATACCTCCAGTCGTCACTAGTGAAGAAACATCAAACACAGTTAATGCGTGACGTTCGGCATTCTATTTTAGAGTTAAACAAATTTAATGCGTGAATTTTTTATTCAATAACTCATGCTGAAACAATGAAGTATAGTTTGGTATAGTTTATCGTATCATATTGATATTATCCACAAGATAAAATCGCGTATGGATAATCAACAACCATTCAATTGCTATAGCTACTCCGTTTTGTTCTAGATAAATAATGTCCAAACGCTACGATCTGATATTTCAGTTCGATAATTGAATCGATTAAATATTATAGTCCGACAACGAAGGCCAGTTTCGTTGGATTTATTTTTCTTTTTTTATTATATGATACTTATGTTGTGTATATCGTCGTTCCAATGAGGCGAGTAAATAGGAAATATGAAACTTATTCTGTGGTTGAACCATTAGACAGAAGAATTCTGTTCTGGTGCTACGAATTCAATGCATCGAATGCAGCTGAAGTGTTTCCAACTCTCCCTGTATCTCGTTAAACTATATTTTACTTCCACCTGACTGCTTAAATGATAAAAAAATTGAAGTGCAAGTTATGTGTGTTTTATATATATATGTTGCCATATTTCAAATAAAATTTACAATATACACTAGGATAGGATGAAAATTGAATTGAAAAAGAAAACACTACTACGCATATGATTATTGAAATTCGGAAAAGCGTTTCAAATGTACTAAATATCGCTATGATAATTGCGAACGAATCGTTATGAATCGTCATTGTACAGAATATATGGAAGAAAAACAAGGAAAAAAAAGACTAAGCGAGAATGGATAATATTTGTATTAGTTATAAGCTATTTGTGTGAACGAGTTACGTTATACATGTTATCATTAAGTTGACACAATGATGTTGCTATGTGAATTTGAATGATATACTTAGTTAATTTCGAATGAACTTCCAGTATCAAACGGAGATTTTGGTGACTGTCAATTTATATTGATTTATTCCGAACGACATATTCAATAGTCGCATCGCCAAAATATCTCCCATTTATCCAATTTATAATGTGACTTACAATTGTTGTCTTCAATGGTATTATTGTATATCGTGCACTATGAGAAATAAATTATTTTAATATGTAAAAAATGAGAGAAAAATTGACTCATCCT
Source organism: Meteorus sp. PSUC_FEM 10030008 (assembly GCA_018881525.1). Taxonomy (NCBI): domain Eukaryota; kingdom Metazoa; phylum Arthropoda; class Insecta; order Hymenoptera; family Braconidae; genus Meteorus; species Meteorus sp. PSUC_FEM 10030008. The sequence goes on from JABMBR010000325.1 coordinate 90,236, forward strand.
AGTTGAATAGTTTTTTTTTTATTTCTTTATGAGAAGGAACGGTGTACATAACTATGCATAGCTTGGGAACTAGAGCATCCGGCTCTATAAATACTCTACATTATTAATACCGGAATCTTAACCAGGTTTGCAGCTCGCCTATGTATAATACTTTGATAAATCCAAGTTTACTTAAACTCTTACGTATGTACATTTATAAAT
>JABMBR010000336.1:0-32799 GCA_018881525.1 Meteorus sp. PSUC_FEM 10030008
AATCACATAATAAATAAATTTTTTAATATTTATATATAGTGGGATAGACAACTGTATGGCTCGAACTATTGATTTGGTCCCTTCTTGGAAAAGACACACCCGTTGTGTTTGCGTACAACAACAGCAGCAGCGGCTACAATAATAATTTCATCCAAATGCATATTCTTTGTAACGGTATATGGGAGAGACCGGCATCATAAATCGAAAATTCTTGTGGCGGGTCACATAAACCTGATTTTTTTTTCTCCTTTACATTTATTGCACTGAAAACGTGCCGCATAACTACCCAACAGTTGATTAAATTTTATTATTATTTGCAAGGAGAAAAAAAAATTATTTGGTTTTGAATTTAGCATTGGGACTTTGTAGAAATCATCATTCATGTCATAATTTTTCATGAATTTTTCATTCGTATGCGACTGTATTCGATTTTGTTGATAATTGTTAATAGAATTCTTGGAAAATCTTTATGGGAGTATTGTTAGCGAATTTTATTGCAAACATATGAACTCTCATTTGGGACAAATTTATCTTACATTTCCCCCGATGAATAATTCATCATTATTAATGTTTGGGGAGAGAAGTTTCATTCTGTGATTATTACCAAATGTTCTCATTCGAACAGACTACTGCAATACAGTAGAGACAAAAATATTTTTCACGCAGACTATTTCAACATATCAAAGTAGAATAAATTTCTCGATTCGTATGCATCAACGCTGTTTAAAATTGGATTATTCCACTCCTGATTTGTTTCAAATATCATTATGATACACAATTTATCTAAACAAATTATTTATTTATCAACTGCGGAAACATTGTATCATATTATAAAATAAATGATTTTGTCAATGACATAACTATTACAACTTTACTTTCACACTGATACACGAGAATGTCGATATTATATTTCCCTACATACATAATTCAGTCAGATTAATTTTTTTCTCCAATGACATTTCATAGATAATGATATCAAATTTCGAAATTGGATACTCCTGTGTGACATGCGATTGAAGAAGCGCCAAAATAGAAGTACGGGTGACAAGTAGGCCAGAAACAAACCAACACAGTAAGCGTAAGAGAGAAGGAAAGAAAAAAAATATGAAGTGTGGATCGGACTGTGTAAGAGTGGCGCGCAGCATCGAAATAACTAAATGACTGGAGCTCATCCAAGAAGAAGAATAATAAGAAATAAACGATGGAGACGACTATCTCACGCTTGAACCAACGTTGCGGCACGTCATTCACGGTTTAACAACCTGATGTGGGCGAAGACGGTTGTCGTCTTATCTCAGGCTTCTTCTTTGGTCCAATACAGAGGTGAAAGACACCATAAGAAAGACACATTTCTATATCGACACGAAATCCCTTAAAGAATGTGAATCCACCGTCATAATCTACGCATTATTACTTCACAGAAGAGAAAAAAAAAAGAAAAGGAGAATACAGACACAGATGGACACACGCATAGGCATTTTTCCAATAGTTTTCCCGCAGTCATATAACTATTTTTCTACGATACAAAATAACAAACATAAATAAAAATAAAAATCTCACCGAATACAGTTGATACTTGCGCACATCGTAATATCCTTTGTAATATTTAAACCACATCACTTCACATTTTTTCTTCGATGCATCATAAATATCAGGTAAAAAAATACACAACGCATCACGAATCTTTCCGCTGTCCATCAAATGGACATTCAACATAAATTGAATAAAGAAATGAAGTGAATAAAAAATATTTAATCACAATTAAAATATATTTTTCTTGTAGTCTAAAATTAATTTTATATATCGCGTGTTAGAATGAAAGAGGGAGGCGATACGATGCACTCGAGGACCTTAGAGATACTGCAACGACCATGCCATAGACATGTTGCTAAGTATAGAGATGAGATGTATGAGAGGAAATGATAGAGAAAGAGAGAATGTGTGAGAGAGGGTGTGTTATGTAGGAGCTTTTTGGAACGGCGCTTAAGCCAACGAAATTAATTGCACGTCTCGTTCCTCATCCACTTGGTGAAATTTTTAAATTCGTCTTTTTTTTTCACAACTCTTTTATTTGTGTATACAAAATTCATTTTTAACTCAAACTTGACAGTAAAAAACGAAGCGAAGAATTTAAGAAAGAATTTGACACTCAATAAACATGATGAAGTTGATGAAGAGATTGTGGATGTTGGTAAGGTTTGAGAGGAGAGATTAGTGGTGTCGTTACTTCAAGTATGGTTGTGAAGAACTGAGACTGTTTTATAGTCGAGTCGTTTATCATTGCTCGTAGTAAATGGACAAGTGGATGTGAGTGTCTCTGTATTTGGAGGGTCACCGAGTTATTGTATGTAATACAAAAAAATTAATAACGACTTTCATCATCGTGAACTGTTCACTACTTGTTGTCATTTTTTTTTTTCCTCTCGTGTCTCTAGATGGTGGGTTATCATTTTTGGTAGGTCTTTGGGCTTTCAGATGTATCGTAAGAGAGTGCAAAAGAAAAGAACAACAGACTCTGATATGCGACCACATGAGGATTATACGAATGATAATTTATTTTGAGATTCATTTATTTATGGTGGAGATGATCACGTTTTTTCTCTTTTTATTGTGGTATTATAAAAGCAACATGAGAATTTAATGGGATGTAATAAAAAGAAAAATATGTACAAGTGGATTGAATGTGTAGTAGGTGTTAGTGATTAATCACTGGTGACCAAGATGACAAATTTAATGTTTCGGTGAGTCTCATCAATTTTTAATATTCATCATAGGGAAAAATGTTTCCCCGATTTGGAAACTCTTTCACTGGAAAAAAATAAATTTTCATTTTCCATGCAAGTTTTGAATTGAGGGCTTGAATATTCCCGATTGAGATATTCACAATTAGCATTAACTGTCAAAATAATTATTAATCATCAAAAAAAACGTGAACAAGAATATCCGACTGGTCCAGCAATTTTTTGTTTACGTGGGATGACGAACACAGAAACGAAATCATACAGAAAATTAATGATCGTTCACGATGAATTGGTGATTCAATATTTTATTATTTATATTTGAGAAATTTTTTGTTCACCAGACAATCGCGTGAATCCGTGGGATTGATTCATGAATTATTTCCCAACCATTAATGGTAATGTGAATTGATATATCATCAATGAGTTAACAGCATAGTTTCCAAAATATCAAACAGTCTAGATTGAGCTGTCACCGTCTTCGCATGGGCCATAATTTCTCCACTCCGAATATGAAGAAATAAATTGAACTTTCAATAATTCAAGTGAAGGAAATGAAAAATTGTGCTCCGTACGTCGTGTTGATTTGAATTATTCTTGCAACGTGAGTGCGTAATCTCACAAGTGATGTTGAAACAAATTTTTTTCTTTTCTGCTCTAGCACATTAACGTTGTTTAGGTTGATTAGAAATGTAAAATAAAAATGCACTCACGTCTTTCCTTTATCGCGAGCGAAGCGTGTGTGGCACTCAGCAATCGACATTTAACAATTTCCGGAACGCAAGTTTATAACGAAAGGAATAAATGTGAAGTTGCAATCACGTGCAGAAACATTTTTTATCCCTCATCATGAAGACATGAACACACCACTTCTATAATATATTAGACACCTGATTTTATGAAAAAGGAAGGAATAAAATTGAACACAAAAAAACAAACTTCACACTGAAACAACACAAGGAAATTTCCTTTGTTAAAAGGAGCATCAAAATTTAATTTCCAAACTAAAATAAAATCCCTCTTCCCTTATGTTGATGCGATGCCTCATGGGAATTTCGTCTGTTTATATCTCACTACTAGGAAAACAAAGCAACGGCGCCAATTTATCATGCCGACAAATCTTCAAAAATCGTATCCACACAAACGGATAAGAAAATTCACAGGATTTGTCGACGGGTTCATCAACCAAAAATCCTTAACAAAATCATCGAACCGTAACCTAAACTGCCACAATAATTAATTACAAAAACGTGAATGCGAGAGTACTAAAATGTGAATAAACAAAAGCGGAAATAATAGACAAATAAATTGTAGTGAATGGAAACTGAATGATTACAACTTGAGCACAGTCTTAAATTCCAAATGTAATTTAAATTCATGGATTGGTCATGATTCTTCAATGCTGCGAACACATCGAATTTATGAACGGAATCGTGGACTTCTATATACCATTAATCAGTAAGTCAATGTGTGCATGTGTCTTTATATAAATTCGTTTTATATAAACGTATATATGTATATATAAATGCATGGATAGTAGACAGGGAGAATGAGATAAGACGGTTTTCTCGTGAGCGTGTTTACGATTCCTGATTCATGAATTGAACGTCGCACCAGTGACGGAGTTATCACGCTCACATACCGTTCAACTTCTTGCTCGCTATGTATATACTTGCTTGTTTGCAATATGTTGTGGAGCTTTGATGAATGCAGCATTCATATTCTTACCTGTAACATAAAACAAAATAGACCACGTTAATATTCATTATAATCATTGGTTATAATTTTTTTTTTCTATTCTATCTTGTACATGTAATAATTGAATAGCATTGACCTGATACAGACGAGTTAAACAAAGTAAAATTGATTGTCAATTGTTGCATTTGAAAGGGGAAAATATATGTGAGTTATTGATAGTTGTAGATCTAGGTAAATTTATTTATTATAATTGATAATAGTTTAACAGTTTATGGAGCGATTGTATTCTCGGAGTGATTTGTTTATCGCGTTTTTTATTGTGGAAAATATTGCACAGTTATTGGAATTTATTCACCATGTGTGCCCTGAGGTTATTGCGATTAATTAGAGCACTTCTGTAATGAAGCGGTGAATATCGCTCCCTAAATTTTTTCTAAAAATATCGACGATTATATAACCGGGAAAATTAATACGACAATGAGAAATTCATTAATACACAATGAATTATGAATAAAATATTTTCGTTCTCTTCCACAACATGGAAATGTACAACACAATATTTCCTCCTTGCTTATTCAAAGAAAAAGGTCTCATACATCAACGATCTCAATACCTGGATATTTCAAAAGAATTTACACTTGACGAAATGCGAACCTCTGTACAAGAGATCTCATCAAGGCCTCTCGCCACCTGTCAACTGACTCACTGTGAACTCATGATTCGGTGTGCTTGTCGGAAAAGCTTTCAATCTTCTGAAAATCTCACGACCACTTTCTCACTCTCTCTGACCTGGCCTAGTCCCAAACCCCACATGTTCTCTTTTGTTAACTCTCTTTTCCCCTTCACTTCAGGGATAACAAAAAATATGTACCTACATATATATATATATTCATGAATATAAATAAATTGTCACTTTCTTCTTTACTCGACCATTATGCAGACGTGGATCGCAAAAAATTTTTCAAGTATGGACCAAAACCCTTTTATTTAGTTTTAGGTGATTCACTAAATAAAAAAAAAGAGAATTTACGCAACAAAAGTCGTTATGTTGAGTCACGCAGCGCTTTTGTGGTTATATATTCTCTATAATACTTTTACGACAGCAATTTTATTTCATTTAATTTTTTTTACCACCATTCTTTCTATTATTTTTTTTATCATTTAAAGGCACCGGTCCAGAGGTTTCGCGCGTTGATTCAGCTTCTGGTTTTTCGCATACGCCATATGACCTGACTAACCAACCACTCGTGTGTCAGAATGAAAGCACCCTAAATCTCTCAGGCGACGAGAGATATTGTGTGTTTGGTTCGGCATTAAAAAAATCCCTTTTTTTTTCTACTTTTTTTGACAAGTCTCCCCTTTAGATATAAAGCGAGGGAAGTCTTTCGGTAGTATAATGGTCCTTGTCCGCGGTTTATTCGCGCAGTCACGCTTTATTTTTAAACTTTGTGGCGAGTTATAAAAGCGGTGGAAGACTAAAAAGGGAATGAAGGAGAAAAAAATTAGTTCTGCCATGTCGTTATATTTCGTTTCATCGTAGAATGATTAAATGAAATATAATGTAATGGTGATAAAAACATTTGTGATCATCAGAAATAAGAATAAAAAACAATGAAATTCCAATTCGATTTTGAGTTGAGCAAAAATTGTTTTGTAAATTCACAATAAATTTTTTATTGTGCGGTTGAATGTAAAATGTGTCTCGGTAAAGTTGGTTGGGTTTTATATACCTTCAGTTCCATGTCTGTGTGTTCTATTCATTCACAATAATGAAGACAGTGGGGTGATATTTTCTTTAATTGCCACTAGCCATGACCGCACAAGTGCCAGTAAAATATCCCACCCACTGTTGTCTTCCTCAACTGTACGTGTCTGCTGTACGTTACGGTGACGTAATTTTCACAATTGCCATTGCGCGGTTAGTTAATTCACTGTGGGAGATGACTGAATAATTGCCTTGAGGAAGTCAGACATGAACAATTCAAAGATAATTTAATTAATTCTCACTATGAATTCAATCTGAATTATTGTTCGTGGTTTGAGATCATCTTGTTGCAATACTTAAAATAACTTTCTTTCATTTCATTACATCTGATATATTTTGCAATTATTTACCAGTTATATTTATTATTGAATGATTTGTGTAACGATATAGAAAAGCTTCATCGATAGATAATATATGAGCCATAAATGCAGTTGGACTATGGCACTTCCGTCATGATATGTATGAGAGAGAGTGTGGTAGAATTTATAGTACAGTTACTCTTTTTTCTTTCCGATTCTCTTTCGTTTCTTTTTTATTTGTACAACAGTTCCAAAATAGACATCGACACCGTTGAGTTCTGGCGCTGTTTCAATATCATTCGAGAATTTCACTTTCCATTCTCAAGTAATTGATTGAGTAAATTCGAATTATTCATTTTTCTCAAATGGGACGTGCGCAGAAGGCCACGAATATTTGATGTCTATTCCACGATAATCACAATGTTGTGCATGAGCAATTGAAGAAATTACTCTGATTCCGTAGGCTCACGTGGCGTTCCGGAAATTGATTTCAAATTCTTGCTATAAACGAAGTGAATGGGATTACCAGATTGTTTTAATGGATGGAATGTGTGCTGTTGAAGCCATAAGAACTCATCTTCATAATTTTCACATACTTCCTGCTCAATCATACGATATCGCCGTTTTTCTCATCAAGTACTAACAAATTTAATGAAAAGACTACGTTTTATCCACATTTATCACTTAAGGGTGTTGGAATAAAATATCAGACCGAACCAATTTCTTTTGAATCAAAGATGAGGGAGCTTTACATTTTAATACAGAAGCAGCAAGATACTGAACTCATGTCCATTCTCAAAATCATTTTAAATATTATCGCTCCTAAACTGTGTCGAATCATCATGAATTATAAATTCTGAAACTTTGTCAATGTTAAATCACGAATCCGAATTTGAATACAAAAAAAAAATGAACGTAATATCTCGATTTAGGTATCCGATGTTCCATAAAGTTTCGATCAATTCCAATGAGGGAATTCGTGAATGGAAGAAAATATATTTACTGGGTAATACATTCTACTATGAGTTACTTCATTGAATTTATATTGTTGATACGTGAATCAGTACAGTAATTCTGCATTACAGGACTGGCTTCATTACCAATTGCACAACACGGTTACAGATTATCACCAGACGACACACGAGTTGCTGTTAGTCATTCAGATATTACAACATTTCTTCCAACTGCTGCCCACGAAATAGCTCACTTGTAAATCCAATTATACAACATCACGTATGGTTGTTCCTTTGTTTGCATATTGACGCACTTTTGTTTTGCATATTTAATTCAGATTGGGTGTTCCTCATGATGAAGGTCCATTATGGACAGAGGATGGTACATGTGATGCACATTTGATGAAGAAGGACAATAGTCAATGTGGGAGATGTTTCAAATTTGGTGGAAATACTGCAGAACATTTGCGACGATTCTTTGGGTAGACTTTTATCCACTTAGACATTTTTCCTATGTGTGCAACTGGTTTTTTTCGTTGTGTTGTCTTGTTAATATTGGTGAACATTCCAATTCTCGTGAAGCCTGTATGTTCCACAATAAACCACGGTCTCTAAAAAGCCGTCGAAGTCCTCAAGCATTTTGGAATGAGAACGAGCAATGTGAATGCTATGGATATAAATCGACTTTCAAACCACCTGACGTGACTAACTTTCATTTTCATTCGCTGAGATATATTCATCAACTGATCCAATTGTCATGCAATTTCATCGTGGTTTCAGACTATTACTAGTAGCATTGGACGATGGATTTGGCCCTCAGTCGATTGTGAAACTCATTTAAAATGTGAAAATGACTATGGTAATGTTGATGTCACTGCTTATTATATGGATGGTACGCCATACGATAGGAAAAAAGTCGGTAATGGACGATACTTACAAACAATCATCGGAAGAAAAAATACCATAAACAATGTCCAACATAATGTGATTTGATCAAAACCAGACCCAAAAATTGAATTACATCGATAAATTTGCATTCCTTTTGTTCAGTTGAAAAACTTAGTTGAAAAGCACAAATAAAAATAGTCATAGTATTACAGTGTCGACATCTGCTTACCATCATGAATGTTTGTAGGAATGTAGTAGGACTGATAGATAATTCCCCCTTCCGATTTGTCTCTACCATGGTTAATGTTTTTTTCTTGGATTTTTATCTTAAATTTTGGATTGCGTATTGCTGTAATACAGTCGTGGTTTTTGTGTCAATATTGTTATCAAATTCGATTTGGATCCATTGGGATTAAGTCAACGGAGTATTGTCGAACTACTTCCATTCTATAGAAATTAACATCTGATGTAGCCACAACTGTCTGATTAATGTTTTCGTTATTATTCAAATGAGACATGCCGATAAGATATTAGATCTGTTACGTATGGTTGAGTGTGGCTCCATTTTGTAAATGAAAATATTCTATGTTAAACATCACTCGTCAATCATATAGTTAGCATGGGGTTAATTCTTTTCTGGCTGTTATGTTTTCTAGCAGTTGCTAAAATTATTCGGGCTGATTTGAATAAAATACCAGAGATAGTCAATTTTAATATACCGCCTGAAAAAAATGAAGAAATACAAATAAAATTGGTACGTAGTGAGTCATTTTTAGCAAATAAAAATGTACCGGTATGGATGCCAAGTTTGCAGGACCCGACCCGATTGGAACCATTACCAGACGTAAGTTCTTGAATCAAACAAAAATTGCTCATTGATAGATAAAAATCCAACCAATAGTTGAAAATCAACTCCAATTTTACATATTCCAGATAATGAAGAAGCTCACCCCCTTCACCGTATATCGGGATCCTACAAATTGTGCAACAGCATTGTATTATCATAAACAAAAACAATTCGTATGAAAAATATTCTGTTATTGTTCAAATTCTGTATGCAAAATATAACTGTTCTGCTGTTTTCCCTAAGGATGGAAGCATTGGACATCATCATCTTATTTGGAAATTGAAATATAATCCAACAACTGGGAAAGTTGAACCGACTGCAGACACAATATTTCCATCGCTGTTGATGGAACACAATGAGAATAGGTTGGCAGGAAATGAAAACCAAGTTACGAAAATAAAGAGGGGTGATGATTAATTTGCATTATCCTTCGAATGAACTTGCGTCTATATAAAATGTAATGGAACTTAATCATATCACACAATCCAGGTGGCAATATCATGAGAAAATGGACTAAATCACTCTTGGAATATCCGAAAACAGTTTACGTCGAAACTTTAGTGTTGGTTGATTACGGAATACTGAAAGAGCTGTAAATATATAGAATAATAGAATGATCAATCCAAATTCATTTGAACCTCCACAATGAATGACATCATGAAATTTTTTCCACAGACAATTCGACTATACTTCAATTGTGTCTTATGTATTGACATTATTCAACAGTGTTGATATGGTATATTCACAAATAGCAAAACCAAACATAAAAATTAATATTGCGGGTATCATCCTTGGAACGGTCAGTTAACTTATGAAAATTGTAGTTCAAAAATACACAAATGATCATGTCTTCGTTCTGATTTCATAGACGCAGATGTCTTTTTACAAATTGCAAGAAAATTCTTGTTATGAGCGGAGCCCCAAGAATCAACGGAACGTCGTGGTGGATGGACTCTGTGCTATCAATGCTATAAGATTTACTCTTGATGAGTATCAGGCACTTCCAACGCAATCTTACGACATTGCTATTTTTCTTACAAAGTACGCAAAACTGAAAAACTGAAAGTAACTTTGAATTCATCCGCATCTAAATGAAAATTTTCGAACTATGTACTCATAAGAAAGAGATGACAACTCAAATATGGAAGTAGATTATAGACATTGGTTGATACTGGTGCTGATGATTTAATTTTCAATTATCATAATATACCCAAACATATTTATGTAGGTACATTATTGCATGACAGGTTTCCTTTAGTTTACGAAATCCCCGTGGTGTCCACATCACATGTTTGTACTTCTATGAAACATCCTACTCTAGGTAAAATTTTTTACCATCAAATTCTCTGATCTCATAATCATATTGATGTCCACTGCACGGAATAACTTCACAATTCTCATATCGCAGGTCTGGCAGCTTTGCCAAATGGAATTCACGGATACACATTAGTACCAGAGGATCTACGAGTTGGCGTAATAGGAAACCCTGATATATTCAAACTGCTTCCTACTACTGCTCATGAAATAGCTCATTTGTAAATTACGCGTTTCATTGACGATGACATTTCTGTATCTTCATATCAATTCATTCGATTCACCATTTCTTCAGGTTGGGTGTTCCACACGATGAAGGACCATTATGGACCGAAGATGGAACATGTGATGCTCATTTGATGAAGAAAGACAATAGTTACTGTAAAAAATGCTTCAAATTTGGTGGGAGAACTCCGGAATACTTGCGTGAATTTTTTGGGTGATTCTCCCCTGATTTTCACTGATATACACTTACAATTAAGGTGATGACCAACAAAATTTCTATATTTCAGCTCTCGAGAGGCTTGCACATTCCACAATGAGCCTCGATCATTGAATAAACCTTCTAAGGTCCGACCATTTTGGAGTGGAGAAAAGCAATGCAAGTGTTATGGATATAAAGCTGCTTTCAAACCAGATAACGTTGGTGTCATTTTATATCATATCCAAGACTGCATATATTGATGACTAATCATCCTCCTTCGAATTTTGTTTTTTCCCAGACTGTTCGTAGTATGATTGATCGGTGGTACCAGCCTTCAGTGGATTGCAAAACTCGTTTGAAATGTATCAATGAGAATGGTCAGATTGATGAAACTGCTTATTATATGGACGGCTCACCATGTGACAGAACCAAGAAAGGAACTAAGGTAAATTCAATGTGAATGAGAATTGATACATTCGTTGATTTGGGTATCGAATTATTTTGTCAGTATCGCAAAATAATTATCATCGTTCATCACTAGGTTTGTTGGAACAAAACATGCTTAAGAGCTCGTTGGGGTTTCGGAGGTAGACGTTGTTATTAGCGTGTTTCATTGAGTTACTATAAAAAAAAATCGCATGATCTCATGAAAATATGTCTTGTTGTATATTACTGCTGTATTGATGAGCTGATCACGAATAAAGTAACCTGGATGGCAAGGAAAGTATTGATAATTTGATGTGAATCCGTTCAACGTTTAGCAATATTTTCTAGGACTTGAAAATGATATGCAGAGTATTGATATTCCGCAAGTGCGATTGTGAATGCACGAATTTCCGGCCTTTTCTCTCCTGTTCTCCAGGAACACAATAAAGATTTAATGGGTAAATTCAATTCACTGTTACTGTTACTGCTTTTCCGTGGTTCTGATAAGTCTTTTACGTGACCAGATAATCTGGTTTAACAACGTTTGCGAAGTAAAAAGCACGATGTTGTAAAATATTCGTTCCTTGATTTGTATTGACATATGATTCGCTTGTTGGAGTCCAATAATAAACTCACAAGCGTATAGACGTTGCAACTTTTTCACCAGAGAAACAGTTTAATTTGCACAACATTCTGTTTCTCCAACCTACGAGACCATTTGAGATGGGGACTTTCCAATTATTATTTCTGACTCTATCCATGATTATCCCAATTTTTTCTTGTCAAATACAACCGGTGATTGATTTCAACGAATTCATCGCGAAAAATGAGAGCATAAAGGTAACTTTAACTCCAGTGAAAACATTTCTGGCCAATGAAAATTTACCAGTGTGGATAGTCGATCGGGAAAATCCGGATAAATCATTGCCCCTTACCAAAGTATGTACAAATTTAATTGTTCACCTATGTACTTGATAAGAATTACAAAATAAATCGTAATAATTTTGTATTTATGAGTATACTAATCATTGTCCACACAATCTAATTCATGTGAATACAGGTAATGAAGAACATCGGCCCCTTTACAATGTATTGGGACCAATTCACTTGCACAGCAGCAGTGTATTATCACGCAAAAGATGATTTCGTAAACATATTAATTTTATATTCTTAAAAAATCCAATCCATTAATTATATTGGAATATTTCAATGAAGTGCTTTGTTTCCAGGACGTGTATATTGGACATCATCGTGTTCTTCGAAAATCCGTCTATAATTCGATGTTGAAGAAGATGATTCTGAAAATCGCAGTAATGGAGGGACATATAACCACTCACAATGAGTATATAAAATTTGATGAGAAGTTTACACATCCAGGTAAAGATTGAGTTCATATTCATTCCTCTAGAACGATTGATGTTCGTATGAATGAGAGTTTAACTGAACATGACACTTCGTAGCTGAAGAAGTCACAATTTCTCAGATTCCATCACGCGTCAGTTATCCCAAAAGAGTATACGTGGAATCTCTGGTTATAGTTGATCACACGATAGCTGAATACTTGTGAGTCCCAATTTCGAACAAATCATCGATATAGATCATGTCTTCATGTCTCTTCGATAGCGATTTCATTAATTCGTTTTACAGCGAATATAGTTATGCTGCAGTTGTAACTTATGTGCTGGGACAGTTCAACATGGTCGATATGTTATATTCGAAAATTAAGAAACCAAATATGAGAATCAATATTGCGGGAATTCTCATCGGTACTGTAAGTAAATTGATATAAATATTATAGGAAACAGAACGTTGAAAAATTTTGAAATGAAACTAAGAAGTGCGTATTCCTGATTTGGTGAAAAATGCTCCTGAGAGAAGCAGAATGAACTTTTATTTCATAATATGAGTTTCATGGAAAGAATATAACACGTTTATCCTGATCATCCAGGAAGAAGGTTCGTTTCCACTAATATTGAAATGTCATGATCGTGGAGAAGATGATCCAAATGAGCTTGGAATTGAAACAAGATGTACCTTCAACGCTATAAGCCTAATGCTCTTTTTCAATAAGAATTTCCAGATCCAAAATTATGATAATGTCATTTTCATCACAAGGTACTCTAAAAATTTAAACTGATCAATTCTATATGTACTGACAATTATTTAGACATCCAATTAGTTTGTTCGAAATTTTTTGTGATGTTGAAGGACAACAATGCCGGATTAGTTTTCAAATGATGATCCATCCAATGTACAGACATCACCAGTGATTTTTCTCCTTGTCTATATTCATTTGATCCATTATTTGTTCGATTTATGCCTTATTCTCATGGATTTACTCTACCGATCTTGTATCAATAGATGTAGACATGTTTGCATTCACTTTTTCAGGAAATTGCTATTCCGTGACACGGTGCAAACTTCTGAAACTGGAGAACGGAAAGTACAGGATATTTTATGGGGTAAATTCTTATATCAGTTCGATGTTCTAATAATCTAAGAATGAAAACAAATATTATCCTGGTACACATCCGTAATCGTAATAGGAATAAATGGAAACCCTGCTAGCAGAGTACGTCATAGAGATTCTTCATTTCTTTCATCGATTACCTTGGTGGGTGGGGAGGCGATATATGGCCATTTCATCACTATCGCTCACGAAATGGCACACGAGTGAGTTTTATTTTCATAAGATCAATAACAGATTCTCGTTACTGGAATTGGTGTAACGCAGGTTTCCAAATGTATTCCTTAGATTCGGTGCTACTCATGACAGTGGACCAGTATGGGATGAGGATGGTGCATGTGGCAGGAGTTTGATGAAACGACACTATGCCTTTTGTAGCAGATGTATGCGATTCAGTGAAACGACATCAGAGCAGCTGGAGAATTTTTTCGGGTGAGCCCTCCATACGTGAAGATCATAACCGAGTGTGAATTGTATAAACTGAGATCCGATGACTGGATTATTTCTATATTCTCACTTCTTCCTCATTTGTTCTCCGTGTCCCATGACAGGTTAACATCGGGATGTATTTATCGCAACGAGCCCAAATCATTGCGTAGTCCCAAACAACCCCAAAAATTCTGGTCTAGAGAAGAACAATGCCTATGCTATGGATATGCAGGCCAAAATCCCGAGAAAGTAAATGATCATTAATCTACGATATATTGCGTTAACAGTAAGTAAGAAAAACTTTCTTCTTGAAGAGTCTATGGAAGCGCTACGTTTCAAGGTATTTAATCAACTGTAATTCAAAATTGAAATGTCTCGGTGACGATAATGTTGTTTACTCTACTGCACCTTACATGAATGGTACACCGTGCGATAGAAAAGAGATTGGTACTGAGGTAAGTTATTTATGGAATAGTGTACAGAACTTATCATTCGATTGGAGTTGCTACATCTTCATGAAAAAACCGCAATCCGATTGTCATTGATGAAATTAATTATGGTCTATAGGTATGCTGGAACTCTGAATGTTTACCTACCTCCAGAAGTGCCGGATCGTGATCGGTTAAATAAAGAATATCAATCTTTTGAAGATAAAGTGAGAGATTCAAGAATGTCTCAAGGGATACTATATCGATACATGAAATACTGAATACTATATTTAATTGACGTTTATTCGATTCACAGCAATAATAAAAATAATAGAAAAATAATAAAAATTTTGTGTTATTTTCTTCGAGATCCAAGAATAGATTTTACATCCATATTTTTTTACAACGATATTGCTATGTAGTTCTGATTAGTGTTCGAAGAGGTGAGCTAACTACGTTCGATCAATATTGCCAGTTGTATAAATTGTATTTTAAAGCTGTTTTTTTTCATTTCTTCATTATGTGAAAGAACAAATTTATATTCGGCAGCGTGTCAAATTCATCGACACATTTATTTCACGAACGGTGTACAATGTCATTGAGCCAGAGGTGGAACGAGGTATTTCAAACATGAACAAATAGATAGAAACCGATAACTCAATTGATATATAATGCGGGTATCAGAATTAGGATTACAAAAAGAATTCATATCATTCTTCTTTCTTCTCGAAATATAAGGAAAACTTTGACGCATGAGTTTGTCTCTACTGCTACTGTTACTGTTTCTTTGTGGTTCTGATAAGTCCTCAACGTGACCAGTTAATCTGATTCAATAACATTTTTGATGTAAAAATTGTGAAGTTCTAAAATATTTGTTGTTTGATTTGTATTATGACACACGAATCACTCGTTAAAATCACCAATACCTCACTCAGTAAAGTGTAACATTTGAAATTTTCCTAGCAAAAGAATATTTCAAGTCGTATAACATTCTGTTTTTCCGTGCTACATGATTATTTGTCATGGGGAGTATCCAATTATTAATAACTTCTCAATTCATAATTTTCAACATTGTTTCATCTGAAGTGCTTCCAATAGTTGACTTCGAGGTATTAACTGAGAAAAATGAGAAGATACAAGTGGCCTTAACGCCAGTGGACTCATTTCTCGCTAATGAAAATTTACCAGTATGGATTGTCGATCAGAAACATCCGGAAAAATTATTCCCCCTCACCCATGTATGTATCAATTCAATTGTTCATCTATCTACTTGATGAGGATTACAAAATAAATCGCAATAATTTTGTATTCATGAGTATATCAATAATTGTCCACACAATATAATTCGTATGAATATAGGTAATGAAGAACATCGGCCCCTTTACAATATATTGGGACCAATCCACTTGTGCAGCAGCAGTGTATTATCACGCAGAAAATAAATTCGTAACATATCAATTTTATGTTCTTGAGAAACCAATCCATTAACTAAATTGAAATATTTACAACGAAGTGCTTCATTTCCAGGACGTTTATATTGGACATCACCAGGTTCTTCGAAAATCACTTTATAATCCGACATTGAAAAAGATGATTCCGACGGTAGAACCTACATCGTCAATTGGAACGCACGATGAAAATAGATTATCTGAAGAAAAGTACCATCGTGAAGGTAAAGATGAATTCATAATCATATCTCTACATTAACTGGTATCCACATGAGAAAAAACCCATCTTTGCAGCTGACGAACCCTTTGATATATCAATTCCATCACGCCTGCGTTATCCTGATAGGGTGTATGTGGAGACTCTGGTAATGGTCAATCACCCAATAACTGAGCAATTGTGAGTGTCAACCCTGAACAAACTATCGGCTTGGACTATATTTTTCTATTTCCTTGATAATCATTTCATACAATTGTTCCACAGAAAAGATGATTATTCTGAAGTGGTATCTTATGTATTGGGACAGTTCAACATGATTGATATGTTGTATTCGAAAATTGAGATACCAAATATCAGAATTAATATCGCAGGAATCATTATCGGTACTGTAAGTATGTCCATAGAAATTTAATTGCGAATGGAATTGTTCATCATATGAGAAGATAAAATTTTCGTTTTAATTATCCAGGTATTAAATTCATTCCCAGCAATATATTCGAAATGTTATCATCAAGGTAAAGAAAATCCAGACAGGGTTTATTTGGATGCGGATTGTACCATCACTTCTCTATATCAGACACTCTATGATTATGAAAATCTTCCGTTTCAAATTTACGACACTGTTGTTTTTTTAACAAGGTAGTTCAAGACCTATCATTATTCATACAAATCATGCACCATTGTTATTAACTATTTCCACTAAATTTGTACGATTGTATGTAGATATGTTCGCATTGAATCATTCCAGAAACACGATATACTCCGAGGAAAAGACGACAACTCAAACGGGTGAAGATCAAATACGACGCGAGATTATAAAGGGTAAAATTACATTTCCACCTAGTGCTTTAATTATCACAGAATGAAAATTAAAATCATTTTTATGCACATCCGCAACAGGACTCAATTTTTTCCCAGGAGCAGGAGGTGGTTATAAATGCTCATCAATGAACACAGCGATATCTATCGTGGGATTGGAAAACATTTACGCTCATTTCCCTACTACTGCTCATGAAATGGCGCATGCGTGAGTCTCCTTATTCTGCAAAACGCGATCATTCTTTCATATTCGATTTGTGTAACACAGCCAATCGATCGCAACATTTCAGATTCAATGTTCCTCATGACGGTGGACCAATATGGGATGAAAATGATGAATGTGACGCGCATTTGATGAAAAAAAATGATGGTTATTGCAGAAGATGTTTACGATTTGGCGGAATGACAGCAGAGCATTTGAAAAATTTCTTCGGGTGAGCAATCCATACGAAAAGATCATAACTGAGTATAAATTGTATAGTCAGAAAATCGGTGACTGATTAATTTCTACATGTTTATTTCTTTTCTGTTAATCATTTTTGTGTTATTACAGTTCGTCATGGGGATGTATTTATCACAATAAGCCAAAATCGTTGAATGATCCCAAAAAACTCGAGTTATTCTGGTTGAAAGATGAACAGTGCCTATGCTACGGATATGCAGCAGCAGCTCGCAACTCAAAGAAGGTAATTGATCTTCATCTTCAATTATCAAGTGCACCAAAAATATAAAACATGATCTCGTTCAAGTGTCTAGCGACTCGTTTCTTTTCTTCATGCTCGATCAATTGTAAATCAAATTTGAAATGTGTCGACAACGATAATGTCGTACACGTGACTGGAATCTACATGAATGGTACACCGTGCGATAAAGAAGAAATTGGAACTAAAGTAAGTGTCACGTGAATTGATGTTTGAGATTCATTTGGTCATTGAAGCTGCTTTAAGTGATCGCAGAGACTGCATTCGATTGCAATTGATATTATTATTCATTGTCTTTAGGTTTGTTGGAACTCCAAATGTTCCCCTGTCACGCAACGTAGTGGATCATTCGGTCAACATTTGAGCTGCTTCAATATTGATTGAGAAATCAGGAAAAGCATTTACAGTTCTATCCGGTCAATGTCCGCTCAATAAAAAACATTCACGAAATGATATCATTCAATCTTGTTCAACTTTCAATGAATATTGCTCAAAAAAAGCGTCTCCCACAGTAAATTCTATTTGATACACCTCACCGTAATTATTCCACGCATTAACAGATTTGAATTTTCCAAATATTCACAACGATGCAACAATTATCAGTAAAGATAGAAATCCATATCGATTATCTTCCTGACACTCAATAATTATCTGATTCCAGAAATTTAAATACATCATAATGTATGTGTTCACACGCTTGCAATATCAACTTTCACAAATGACTGACAGCTGCATTACAAAAAAATCCAATCATTGTTGCTTTGTCATATGTAAAATCACGATAAAAATGTCTTACCAATAATTTGTATCACTGCAGTCAGTATAATATTAGTGATTATCAATATCAAGATAAAGAGAAAAGGTTTGGTTAAAGTTTGGTTGAGTAATTTGGTTAGAAATATCTCTACAGTAAATGGTCATGATATGAGGAGACCTCTCGGTAGATAAATAGATACCTGACATACCAAACACTCTCTACATTGACCACAAGATAGAAATCGGAAATAATGGAAAGAAAGTGCGTGAATTACGACAGTGATACGAATGAAAAGAAAAAAAACTCAACATCTTTTCAGCAATTATAATTATATCTGTGTGCACAAAGAGACAGATAAAGCCCACGCCTAAAAAAATAATAAACGCTCTCTGTCGATCATGTCGCACGTGCGAGTATAAATTTATGTATATGTATTCATATTGCGTATGTGTACGTACATACAACCCGTTCTCGTAATTGTCGTCTTCGTCATCTTATGCTCAATTGCAAAGAGGAGTATTCTATACACAGTGGAATGTATAAATGCAAGCGAGCGTAAATCACAAACGATTTACACACCATTTCTTCTCTCTTTCAACTCTCACAAAGCTTCCACAATCCTTTACATACAGACATGCATCACCCACTTCATCTGGAGTGAATGTTCATATTTAATTCCAGAGGCTTTGACCTCGCTAAGTTGAAAAAAATAGAAAGACAGAAGAAAAAAAACAAATTTATTAAGACATCTGATAATTTTTCAATTTTTATTTTCTCCTCTCCACGCCCACGAATAAATTATTTGCACATGGTTGCTAACATTGGGACGTGGACAAACGACTTTATTCAGTGGACGCGGTGAAATGAAAAGAGAAGGAAAAAAAATGGACGGAAAAAACAAAGAGAATCAGGGTAGTATAAAGAGGAAGAGAAAAAAAATAAATATGGAGAGAAGAAGAAAAATGAAAAATGAGAAGCCATCAGCGAATTGCAGGCACGTTCAAGAAGAAAAGTACTCTCGTTGCACATAGAACCCCTCATTGTGGGCCATACAAGAGTTTACGGTATTCATGCGCACTTGAGAAACTCAATGGGCTTCACTGTGCTGTGTGTTGTGAATATTTGCGCCTACGTAATGAATACATATAAAAATATAAATGTTCATTGCTCTTTTCACTTTAATTGACTTTATTCGTCTTTTTTCTATCCACTCTTTCGCCAATAGAAATATGTAAAATAATGTTTTGTTCATTTCACTATTTTCACACATGACATTTAATTTTACTTCATCGAATGTGTAGTGAACTTTATCAACTTCAATACCATTGTTGATTTATTATCATTAATACCTATGGGTTGGAATAACGTTCATTGTCGATCGATTGACGTGCAAATATGTCCGTGGAAAAAAATGTTTTTCCCACGAGTCGAACATTTCTTTGAAAAATCGTTAGAAACATTTTGACGTATTTATTTTTTTTTTTCTCATGAATTCGATGTTTGTTGAAATAAACAGAAGATATGAATGACATATTACTGATATGATTGACGTGATTGAGTTTTAAAAATAAAATTTAATATTATTTTTATCAAACTTGTTGGAAATTAATTTAGATTCATTTATTGATGACCCACCTTCCGTGATAATGAAAAGAAGGAAGTGATACAACTTTTCGAAACATATTGAAACTCCTAATAACATAAATTTTTTGTTAATGTTATCGTTCTTGTATAAGAATTTTCTTTTTCCATCTCACAGTTGTTGGTATGCACATTACATTGGACAATATCTTTATTGCGTCAATTTCGTTCACAACAAAACACTTCCGGTGTCGACCTCGGTCTCGGTCGGTCAACCGAGCGTGCATGTTGTCCTCTAGGATGCGAAAAAAAAAAAAAAAAAAACACGAATGTAATGTACACTTTATTCCCCTCTTTTCTCAATGTGCAGTTACTGCCATATACCTCTCGGGAATTTTATTTCTCGTGCATTATATCTCTTTCGACGTGTCTTGTACGATATCAAACAAGTATTCACCAACTTTTACGCATGCGAATTGGACTAGAACATTAAATTTCATAATATATGTCACGATGTGTAATAAGATCAGCTCAAAAAACTCATTTTCAAAAATTCTCATTAAATCCGGAATTGATTTCAGCACCAAACTTAATATCCAATTGTAGACATGAACTAATTGTCGAATTTTTTTGTGTCAAGAATAAGAAGAAGAAAGAATATAATTGAAATATTCCGTATGTGAAAACAACAACAAAAGACAAAATCAAACCTCCTACCACTGTGACACAAGATGCATACAAATATGGCAGTGAGAGTTCACTTTGAAATAGTACAAAATAATTAAATTCTATCAGCATCAATAAACAACACTCATAACTATCACAAATATCAAAACTGCAATTGCAATACAATGATCAGTGCAAATAAACATTTTATTAGACAACCCCATAAAATTCACCTTCAACAACAACAATAACGCGACAAAACAAAAACATGAAATCAGTTGTCGTGACGAATTGAATATACAGCAATAAAATTTTTTTAGGTGTGTCCATATCTTGGAATTGTAAATGACAATTTCATTGCCTTTAAATAAACACACCTTTTGTCATATTATTATATACCACACCTCAATAAAAGAAAAGAAAACAAATAAAAAACCTGCATTCAAATGATGACCGAAAAAAAAAAACAAAGTTGACAAAGAAAGTAAAAATGCACAGAAAAAAATGAAAAAAAAAAACTAATGACACCTTACCCTGTCTATTTCACCTCTATTACCAGAAAACATGTTGATATACAATTACACAAGCACATGAAGTTTCTTCAACTAAACTCATTGAAAAAAAAAAATTCTTATAAAACAAAACACTGAACATTCGTGGGCGGATTCATGAAAGATGCGAAGGCGAAGTTGTAGTTTTCAGCATAAAGTTGTAACCACTGGCGCGCACAAGCTCTCACAGACATTCAGTCTGGTGATGCTGGCACGTACTCATACAGATATATATATATACACTAGCAATGTGCACCTGCAAACAAGCCGCGCTGGTTAACAGTCTACTGGTCTTTGTGATGGTCCAGTGCACTTGACGATTCAACAGCGCGTGAAACACAACTAAACGTGATTTTTAAAATAAAATTATTGAATGACATCAGTCAGACAACGTTTGGCTATTTGTTCACGATTCATTTTGATTTCATTTCAATTTTTATTTGTATTTACGTCTTTACATACAATGTAAAATACATACAAACACCTATACACAATGCTTGTGTGCTGTCATAATGATATAAAGATGTATAGTAATGTTCGTGTGTGCAAGGAGGAGTCTCAACCTCTGATGATGATGACGCCAGTCGCGACGCTGACCGCACATTCCAATGGTGAGGTGACCGCCCGCGGCTCTCTCATCGCTTATCTCACTCTACCTCAATACCGTCCACAACACAAACGTCATCTTCATCAAAATGTTTCATTTTTTATACTCCATTCGCCTTTTCTCTTAAATCATTTCGTCTTGTCTCACCCATTTCTTCATTTTACTTTTAATTCAAGGTGAAATTCATCACTTTGTGTAATTATTTTTCACGCATCATTGCACTTCCGCAATTATTTCAATTCAATTTAATTAACACGACTGATCCAATAAAAATCTCATCTTACCATCGTATTCATTTCGAGATTTTATGCAAATGAATCTTCAATATTCATCCATCATATTTTTCATCATGCATAGTGAAATTTTATTCTTGAATAAACTAATTATTAATAAAAAAAGTATACCATCATTGTTACAAAAAACAATAGATAAATTACAATAAAATCTCGAAACATCAGGGTAAATAGCGATGAACCAATAAAGATAACAATAAAACAATACAAATTTATTTCGAATAAACTTTGCATTTACATACACCCAATTTTCTATGTTAAAAAAAAAAGACAAATACCAATTGCAAAATAATATCATCATAATCCTAACTTTTTCATTATACCATTCTCTATTTTCCATTACATTGCCAATAGACATTGACTAAAATGGTCAATAAACGATCAATTTACCTTACATGCATTATTTTTTCATGGCCATTTTATTTACCTCAATCACTATCTATATACAAACAAATGTATCCTTTATTCCATTATTTTTTCTGCCAATTACAATCCAAGTATATGTTGAGCATTCTACTCCCTCATACTCAAGCATCCTATATAAGTTTATTAAAAGTAACTTACATACAATCGTTTTATGTTCAAGTGTAATTGGATGAAAACATTTTGCACGGTGATTCAGCGCACATGGATAAATACACCAAGACGTGTATTTCTATATATATATAAATGTATATAAGCTTGTAATGCAGAGAACCAAGTCGTAACGAGTGAGGGGTCCACCCACATTCTAACCTACATATACGACTGAATACCGTTCTCGCAGCAGTGAACACCAGTAATAAATAAATAATTTTTCATTTCTCGTCGCACTTTGCATCCCTCGTTCCAACCAATGCACATTGATATTTGTTGAGAGTATTTTTCCATTTGTTTTTCTTTCTTTTTCACTAACAACAAAATGCAATAGAAGAAAATAACAGTGAAATAAACGAACTCATGAAAATTGACATTGAAAAAATCCACAAAATATGTGAAATAAAGGGAAGGTAATGAAAAAGAAAAAAAAAATATGTAAACACGTGCTGAGATCGCCCACGCAAATACACCACAGTCAACCTAGTGAAACACTCAATATCCAATCGAGTATTTATATATGGACAATACAATGAGGAAAATATAATTATACGAGGACGACCCAATTTTCAACGTAAATTTTCATCGATAAAAAAAAAATTTGTATTCAAAATGAATAAATGTCATTGTCGATTTAATAAATGGTTTATGTAAAAATTTCATACGTATTAAAATCTGAATAATTATCAGTAGCTCAATGCAGTAGGTATAATATTATACATACAAGATCAAGCCAATCATTTTTCTCCGAGTCATTCTCGTCATCCCATTTATCTAATTCATATTCTCTCTATGTATAATATAATGACGTGAATAAATTTTCTATTCACTTGATACGGACAAAAAAAATGAGAAGAAAAAAAAACGAATAGAGAAAGAAAAGAAAATGAATAAATAAAAATGGAATGCATTTACTGAATGTCTTCAAGATAAATTGAGGTATAAATAGAGTCATAGGAATTTTCATATGGGTCACTGTGTCAAATAAAATAAGTAATGTTGGTTTTTTTTTCCTTTTTTTTTGTTTCATCTCACCATTGATTTTCAATTCTAATATGTTCTACTTCTTTATTTCATTTCTCATTAAATTCATCAAGCAAGATTGATCTACATTGTCATAAAGAAAATATGAATTGCTTCAACATAAAAAAATTCAATAAATGAAGAATTAATTTAAACATTGTGTGATATATGGCATTGTGTATAATCAATCATTGGATGATCTAATTTTATTATAGAAGAATGTGTGTAAGTTTGACAAATTGATTCATTGAATTGCTTTAATTGCAACCTTGATCAACGTATCGGGAATGTATATACATATAAATAAATATACATATGCAGATGGATATGGACAAGTATGAAATACATTAACCATCGCTGGTTGAATGATAAATTATCCGTAATAACTATCGCCTGACCAACCCTCTTCGCGTCCATAATTCATAAGCCATCCTATTTATATATACCTGTTGTAACGTCGAAGAATTGCGTAAATCTGCATGCGAAACGAGATGACATGAAGGCAACCCAAGCACCATCGGCAACTGAATACCATATAATACACCATGTATATGTATGCACAATAAAGAGGAAGAAGATGAAGTAGAAGAAGAAGAGGTTGGAGAATAAAAGTAAAAGAGGACGACTTTAGATATGTCTAGGAGTGCCCTTGTTCCCCGTTGTTTCCATTCCACCACAACCAATGACTGTTTGCGCCCAACATCAGTAGCGACCGGTTTTACGGTTATCTCACATCGACTTTTCTCACAACAATTCTTTCTTTTTTTTTGCATATAAATTCATCCATTATATTGAATCACATCAATCATCGTAGTCGAATGTTTTCACACATCTGTACAATTTATGCGATACAATTTTACCGTGATAATTTCCATTTAATTATAAATTCTTCAACTGTAAATTTTCATTTTTACATATGTGATGGAGCAAAGACGGGAAAAATGAAAAATGAAACAAATAATAACGTTGCTTTATTTTTTTTTTGCTATTGTTCTTGGCATTGTCATTGAGTAGAACTTGTGCCTTTTAACGAAGCCTACAATGCAGATAAACAGAGGGGAACAAGAAGAGTGAGTAAAGTGTAAGCCACTGTGCCCCAAGCGGCAGCAACAGCAGCAGTAACAACAACAGCAGCAACATCAACTAGACAGCGGATTATCCGGCGGCCGCGTGTTAAATTCGCATAAAGACGACTCACGGCATAATAAGGCGCGGCCGCACAGTCTCAGATCGCGAAGGGCGAAACCATTTTATTTCATAGTCGCGTGTTACACCAGATAATTTAGCAAAGATAATGAAAAAAAAAGAAAGAAATAATTATTTGAAATAATCACACGACAAACTACACAGGATATTGTTATTAGACATTTGTCACACAACAATTTAATTTGATGCCCCACTTTCCATTCGCGGAAGTGATTGATAATATTGAAACAGATTGCGTGTTTGAAACACTAAAATTATTTACGCAATCCACCATTCATAATTACCCTCAACTTTCTCATAAAAAATTCATAATCACTTTGTGAATATTTCGACAATATAAAGTGAACAAATAAAAATACTGAAAAAAATCCTTAAAAACGTAATGACTCATCAACAAAACCCGGAATTAAATTAAAATTCAACCAAGAAAAATATCGCTGTATACGAGGAAAATGCTCATTGTGAAATTATTATGCAGACAAATACTAAAAATTAATTGATCAACATATAAAGTGATTCATCTGTGCACGAGAATTGTAAATCAATCTTGCACTGCAACATTCCTCAACGCAATATTGTATATACACATAATATATAGAATATAAGTATAAATACCAGTAGAGAAGTTTATAAAAAGGTGAATAGGAGCACAGAAGAAAAGCACGTTAATGGTACTTGTCGAGTGTGAGGATAATTCACGCAATATATATATATATATGTATGTATTCGTACAGTGGTGGCGCCATTTTGTGAAAAATCCAACGTATGGAATCCGTCGACTAATGGGGCGACGGAAGCGTTTCACATGGTGGGTAAAGTAATGCCCACCTATTGCTGAAGGGGAAAAAGAGTTCAACGCCGGTGAAGTCACGTCTGTTGATGAGGATAACTGGAGTGTACAGAGAGATAAAATAAGAAAAATTAACGAATACAGAAAGAAAATTCTAAACCAAAAACAAACAAAAAATAAATAATGATAATAATAAACATAGAAGAGAAAAATGAAATAAATAATCAGTGAAATTTTCTTTTACTTCCTCGTGAGTTGGTGCGCTCACATTTTCTTTCATATTATTTACCGACGCAGCTTTAAAACTCTATGCGTGTATGTGTGAAAGAATTCATGTACATGCGGTAATGGATGTGGTGGTGATTTGATGGTACTTCAAGTGCAGCGGCTTGCGGAACTTGCATATACCTTTGCACATTGGTATACAACATGCAACAGCCGTGAAAAGAAGGAGAAGAAGAAGAGGAAGGGAAAAAAAAAGAAAACTTGACGAAAAATGAATGAAAATAAGAGAAAGAAAAAGAATATGTGCGATGGTAAAAGAGTATAAACGCGCCTGTAGAAAAAGAAACAGCGGTCGGTGTTGTTCGTTGGTTGGTAGTATAATTCTGTGAGTCTCGAGGCGCCTTGGAAGGTCGTCTTCGTGGCTGGAATCGTTGGTTAATGGTCGATAGTAAACCGCCAAGAAGAGAGGAGACGCGAGGCGCGGCTACTCTCTCCATCTTCGTCTTTATTTTCAGCAAGAAATAACTGCGCTGTACACTACTACACTTTTATCATAGACAAATAAAATGTGCAAGTGAATAGAGAAGCGTTAAAAGTCATGGAACAAAATAAAAACATAATGAAAAATAGCGACGAATGAGAAGAGAATTGCAGCAAAAATTGAAATAAATTGTGAAAATGAAAAATAATGCTGGTGCATTTAGACACAGAGATATGTTCAACTGGAGAAATTGTTGGTTGAGTAAATGAGTGGTGTACAATGGTGTCTGTCACAGTCCTTGGAAGGTCGTCTCTTTAACCGCGCGATTAGAAAGCACATGTAGAAAAATATAAATGAGAATGTTTGCTCTGGAAAAAGGAGGAAAATGGTAGGAAAAAAAAAAAAAAAAAAAACAGAAATTGAACATTGGTGGAATTGTTGGCTAATGGGACGATTGTCCACCGCAGCTCAAATGTTTTCTAGTAGGCTACTTTACAAAACCTTTATACTCAGTGTATAGAACTGTTGAAAGAGAAAAAAAAGAAAGAAAAATGAAACAGCAAAGAGTGTAGAAGAGAATAAAAAATGGAGGATGCACGACGATGTTGTGTGTTGCTGCTGCTGCTGTGTTGAATATAATTATCCCTGAGTCGAGTTAACGATGGGGCGTTGTCGTTGAATGGTATTTCAATGAAAGAAGGAAGAAAGTTTGTATATAGAAAAATATTTATGCCATGACAATTATTGAAATACAAGTGAGATTCAGTTGATGAGTAAACATCACATATATGATTGTATCAATTTAAATGTTTGTTAATATGAATAATATTTCATGAAAATTATTGCAAAATTAATTTCATTGATAAATCAATGATGAAATAAACTGGAACGAAGCGACATAGAGAATGAATAACAAAAAAATAAATTCAACGAAATGAAAATTATCATACAGCAAGTACAATTTATAAACATGTAATTGCACTTGAATTAATTCGAAATATGAAGTTGATCCATATTTTATATTCACATACGAATGTTAAATTAATTATCAGATTAATTATCAGGTAAAGAGATCTAGTGAGAATGAATGTGAATTGAAAAAAGGAGTAACATGAGACAAATGAATGAACGAATTCAACGAGACACAATCACCAATTGAATGAGAAATTCATATCATACAATAAAATACAAATAAATTCAAAAATAAATTGATCAATTTTTCATGAGAGTATGTAAAGACGAGAAAATACTCCGATGAATGGTATTGAGAAAAGCGATAGCAAAAAAGCTGTTTGCCCACCAACGGAAAATAAAAAAAAAATATGAAATTACACTCAATTAATATTAATCAATTCATGTTCTACATCCACACATGAATTGAGTAGCAATAGAGAAAAAAAACAGGAAAACCAACCATGAAAAAACAACCACAAAGCACGCAAAAGAATGGTAAAACAAGTAAAACAATTTGCAATAAGCCGGAAGCCATCATCAATCAAATGAAATTCATATCTATCTCTACATAATCTCTCGAGAATTATTTCAAACTCAACTTAATCCTCACGTAACATCAACATATAAATGCGACCTCAATTACCATATGAACGTCTCATTTCTCCAAGAAACAAAACCAACAAAATAATTAAGTAATACAAGTAAATAAAACAAATAAATAATTAAAATAAGACGGAAGCTATTACGAATGAAATGAAACTTATTTATACATAAAAACGCGTTGGAATGCATCGATCGATGAACTATCGACCCACGATTAGAGTTGACTACCGGTTACCGATGGCTTGTTTAATTAGAAGAAGAATATTATACTACACTGACAACGAGCAATCGATCGATGAGTGTACATTTACACATAACAACCATCGCATATATTGGCATACATTAAATCTCCAATACAACAACATTTTTCGTAAATCTCAATGTTGCTTCGCCGTCTCCAACATCAGGTTAATAATCAAGTCCATTGATCGCTAATATCCCTGAAGCTAATCGTGCAGAATCTAAACGACAAAAGTTGCATCGACGTAGTTGAACGCGGCGTGCGCGCAATCACCTATAACTCCCCAACAGTTAAATAAATATATCTGTATACATAAAAGATTGCGACAAACGTGGATAGACGGTTGGTGTGTGCCGCCATCGACATATTGACGATATATCCACTTATATATTTTGCTTATATACATACAAATAAATAAATATAGTAGTTGTGTTAGATTGTGAATGTGTATAAATGTAATGTGTGGAATGGACGACAACGAAAGGAGCAACAACAGCCGTTTGCTGATCGCGCTTACGTCCAATTACATTCTCCCCGATCTTCGACTTGACTCGTGAGAGTATACGCAATATAAATTCCAGGGCGTTTCCGGGTTGTGGAGATAGACAACGAAACTAGGCTTCGTAGGCACGCCCGCAAACGACGATTATCGCCTCGGCTTCTCTCTATATACAGAGTGTGTACTACTACTGCAACTCCATGCTTGGTGTTTGCTTGCACCACAGTATAAAACCTCGTGTCTCACTTCATTTCATGTTATTACGTGGTTGCACAAGTGAGATGAACCAAAAGATGGATGAATATATGTAGACTTGGAAAGAAGAAGAAATAAATGAAGAAGAGGGTAGAGAAGGTGAAAGAAGAAGTTGAGTGTGTGTATATACACAACATGGTACGTAGTAAGCAGTTGGTACCCTCCATTTGCCTTTATGCCTATCGACTTGAGTCTACATTTCTCTTCCTCCATCGATCTTTCTTCAACACAAAAATACTTTGACTATTTATAAGCTGGTTTGTATCGTGTGCGCAAACGCGTAATGAGATGCAGTTGTCAATTTAAATGAAAAGAATAAATTCGAAGTGAAACAAGTACATTGCTCTATGAAATTTATTCATTCATTTTTGTCTCATGGACAATATCACTTTGTCTTCTTTATTATTTTCCCATCTTGTTTTATCATAATTCATGAGACATAGAATATTTTTTTGGTAATTTAAGAACGTGTGAGGATGAAAAGCGAGATAATGACGATGAACATTGGAGCATTGATTCTCAATCTTCATAATTATCCATGCAATAACTGTACTTGTAATATACTTTGGATATTTTTCTCTAGCTTGGTTCATTTATAGATAAGAATAGTCCTCTTTTTGAATTGAAAATGACAGGAAGAAAAATGAAAGAGAAAGGGTAGAGAAAAATGAAAAATAGCGCACATTGAAATATGCGGATATGATGAAGAAATGAAAAAATAACGACAAGAAGAGATGGTGAAGAAAAACCGTGACCAAACTCCAAGTAGCATTCATCGCGCGTGTTCATATATATCCAAGGATCCATCGATTTCGTGAGAGTCGACCAGTGTGGAATATCGTGAATCAGACAATCGTGATTTACCCCGTTGGCTTGACCACACTTATGGGGAGTGTGCGGGCGTGTTATTGTGAATGTGAGTATGTGGTAAAATATAAAAGTCAACGATTGCCCTTCAACGATATGCCATGACATTTTTCACGAGTTATTCAAACCACCGACCAATGCTTCCATAAATGTAAATAACAAACCTCCACTTCACCAACATTTCTGTCGAATTTTCTTCATACACCTTCAATCAAACAAGTCTGATCTCAATCTTAACTCGACCATCCCCATTCAACACATCAACAAACACCCTTCCAGACCACATTCAAACATGACCAATGCAACAATACAATCCCATCCTCTCCAAGCAAAATATAAACCAGACATCATTGACCGGAAGAAAATGCGCGATAACGTTAAATCTCCAACATGATTTATCGTCGTCGGTAATTTGCACATGATCAAGACAAAACAGAGCAGAGGGGAGCTACGTACATGACCACACACGTGCTAAATGTAGATACAATGTAACATGTGCTGTCCATACAATAACAAAGAAAAACAGAAAGAGAACCAGCAAACAACACTAAGTGACACGAAGTAGTGGAGATGATTAGTGTGGTGGTCGTCGGCGATGTGGAAGTTGCAAATGTGTGGGCATGGACAATTACACTTGGTCAGCACACGTAGGAAGGCTACAAAACCCAACCAAAGCAACAGATATCCTGCATACGTATCTATATATGTAAAAGTGGTCTTGAAAAGAGTATGGAGAAGAGTGACCTTGACCCAAGTCCAAGCAATCAAGTATCATTCCTCTGCGGGCATTACTCGAGGCTGACCTAACTGCTGACACACATTCCTCTCATCTATACGCGCCATCCTTGTTTTCCGCCTCCTTCATTTCTCTACATCTTCTTCTCTTTCTTCTTCTTCCTTCTCTTCTTCGTCTGTTTACTTCAACTCCTGCGTCGCTTTCTTTTTCTTTTTCATGTCTACGCCATTGATTTCTTCTCTCCGTTTGTACGAGCACGATGACGACAACAGCGATTTCTTTATACGTTTGAATAGTGGTGGTAGAATATATGGAATACGGGATATACATTTAAAGGTATGAACCTCGCGACCTTCCACATCGACCCGGAGACGACCTAGCGGTCCAGTCACCGAGAAACGTTCAAGCCAAGTCATCCGCGTGGTACTCAGATGGGCTCAATTCAATCGAAGTTATTTACTGTGAATTTATGTATGTGTTTATCTGTGTGTGAGTAGCGAATGGATTGTAACGATGGAAAACGAGTTTGTCCACGTTGTTTCCAATGTGATTTCTGAATACTTGGTTAAATTAGTGTTGGAATACTTTTTATAGTTTATTTTTTATTTTATTATTTTCTACAGGGGGAATTTTTACGTTGGTCATTTGACCGCATTCCACTAGTGGTATCAGTTCTTTCAACGTTCATTTTTCTTCGATACCTTCCATTAGAGGGTGTGATTGATATACCATAGACCCTCGATTTTTTTTTCCGCATCTTCTGACGCACGAGAAAAAATCATGAGAAGACGTAAAGGCGTGGTGAAGGGGAATGGAAAATGGTCCAAGTGAAAAACGCAGTAATTGATGATGTGATAATAATTTTCGAATGTTAAAGTTTTCCTTTTATCTATATGAATTTTCATAACGGATAAACACTTCAACGTTTTTATTTTTTCAGAGAATAAACAGAAGGTTCCACTGGTGAATCTTGCTCCTCGTATACGTAGACAGAAGATTTAAAAGCACATTCCTGATTGAGACTGTCTGTTGAAACTGTGCAGTAATTTATTTTCATGAATTTTGAGTATTCGATGAGAAAAATAATTTCAAAACCACAATAAGGAAAATCGAAAATTCAATTCTAATCTTTCGTCTGGCGATAAAACATGTTTTTACAACCGAAAATTCCTACCGTTATCAATTCACTGTTAAGGTGTTGAAAGTGGATACAGTTGTCGAGGAAATTCTTAGACTCAC
The DNA here is from genome assembly GCA_018881525.1 of Meteorus sp. PSUC_FEM 10030008. Taxonomy (NCBI): domain Eukaryota; kingdom Metazoa; phylum Arthropoda; class Insecta; order Hymenoptera; family Braconidae; genus Meteorus; species Meteorus sp. PSUC_FEM 10030008. The sequence continues at coordinate 32,012 of JABMBR010000336.1, forward strand.
CTAAAACAGAGAAATAAAAACAAAATCCAATTAGTTAACATGAAAAATCATGAAATTCTTTCGATAAACGATAAAAATTTTTTATTTTACGACATGAAAAAAAAAAAAAAATAAATTAAATAAAAAATGTGTTCATCGTGAGATAATAATAAATTCATGAAGGTATTTATTAATCAAGATTGTTCCTCTCACACATAATGCATTGATGCACATGAGAGAATAATGTAAAGACGTATAAAATAATTTTCATCATGTAACAAATGCAGAAAGGCCGAAAATTAAGTCTGACACATATACACATGAATTTTTACTGCCTGAATAGGATTGGCGTGGACCAAAACGACTGGAAATGACGTTTCTGAATTGTGTGGTTGAAGATGAGAAGGACTCTTCATCGAGACAAAGAAGTGAGAAGTGAACTCAAGAAGAAACAACATGCGGAAAAAAAGAAAAGAAAAACATATTTGGTTAATGCCTGAGGCGTCGTTTTGCACGCAACCCAAGAATTATCGTATTTCGGAAAGTTTTACCAAAGACGAGAATGTGACGAGTGAGATGGAGAATGAGACAGGGATGTGCACAATATCATTCGACGTTTCCTTTTTTTTTGTTTTTAGGAGGCGTTTGGTATAGCCCGAGGAGACACAAAAGGGCGCATCTGTCGACGGGACGGAGCACCTGCCGGTCAATTCTCCATTCTCGGATTTGGCCTGTTACAACTGGTCACGAATTGTATATTTCTTCAGCACGAAAACGACCTCAAGCTATATATATATAGATATATATAT
>JABMBR010000347.1:0-32797 GCA_018881525.1 Meteorus sp. PSUC_FEM 10030008
ATATATATTTATATATATCTTATGCCGGACTCGATACCTCACTTCCTCTATTGTTTACTTTTTGTTCTTCGGTTTCATCGGACTTCCTCATTTCATATTCATTCACTGACACAAACATGAGTATCTTATTATTCCTAAAAACTGAATAAACATTTTAAAATGATAGTTTTTACCGCTAAATGTTTATATTATCACAATGGTGGATCCACAAATTTTTGGCCAACTTCACGCCAATTCCAATTATTCGATTTTTCATCCATCTAGACAGCTTCCTTCGCAGATTGCACGATCTCATCAAACGAATTCTCCAAACACTGCCGTAATTCTGCATAGCTCACGACTAAGACGCTCTGTTCATCACGCGACATCAAACATATCTATAAATTGTAGATTGGAGAGATGTGAAAAACAAGGAAATTATGTGCGGACTGAGAAGAATTTTGTATTGGTAATGACAAGTATTAATCAACTTGTGTTTTGGGAATATTCAAACCTTATCTGTTGAACCAGCATCCAATTTGTTGAGACATGAAACTACATGTGCCATATCAAGCCATGGCCGATCATCAGGCGTTACTTGATGAAAAACGTAGTCCCTAAATAATTTAAGCATGTAACGATCACCCGTCTCTGCCCATGTTAGTTCCATATTAAGCTCTGGCCTTTCGTTAACCGTAGCTAGTTTAACGAGTAACCTGAACAGTCGACCATTCTCAAGTTCTTTTGCCAACTCATTCTCAAGCACGTCAGAGCGTAGCTGGATTGTGTCCAACTGTGTATAAAAACGCGCGCCGATCATGGGCATCAGGTCCGTAACACTTTTCCTTGCTTGATCAGACAACAAATATCTAAAAGTAATAATTTACATTCATAAAACATGCATTGAGTATATTCTGTTTTACGATGAGATAGAAAAATAACAGATCGTAAACAAAAAGTGAAACAAACAGTATGAAGTTTCGTAGATCGGTGGAGTAAGAGCGTGCGACGAGCTCGAGTGATGCTTGCATATTGTCACGGTGGACCGCAAGTAAACTGCGACAGGCCAATGCCAATACCAACTTTCCGAGCGAAATGAGATCTTCCTGTTGATAGTGAAGAATTAATGAGAGGGGATTCGCTGTATTACCGTCAAAGGTCACGACATCGGGTACTGCCGCGCAACTTAAACGCAAACGAGTTCGCGAAGTTAGCAACACTTTTGTTGGATCTAAACATCGGTATGCTACACCTGTATAAAATGTGATTTGAAGAATTAGTTATTGAAGACTACAATTCAACCAGATTTATTTTACTTATCATTGATAAGCAATTACGGTGCATTATAGAAAGAAAAAAAAAAGAAAACTAACCACCAGCATGTATGACACGTAATGCAGCTGTTAATTGTATGATATAACTCCAAATAACATTTTCAGGTAACATACTATTGTGTTGTTGTCTGAGTATTGTGTTTTTTGTGTGACTGTAGGGTCGTGGTGCGTTTGGATCCGAACAGAACGGATCCGCATAACCATTGAGCTCCGCTCCGGAAAAATGTTTGCTCAACAGTGTTTCCGCACCAGGGTGATAATCATAAACGAATACCATGGCTGTAACCAAAATTGAGATGAACTACATAGAAAAATGTGATCGGTTGCAAAATTACTTTCTTACTACTCACAATGATCACCAAATGCTTTTGTGGTAAAAACTTCCAATAATTGAACAACGTTCGTATGGAAAATTCGTTTCCACATTTCTACAAGTACCATACATTTTGTATTGCCCAATCGGAAATCTAAAAATAATATTTATAATGTCATTAACATACAATAAAATTATATGTCTTGTGGAGAATTATGCCATCCACATAGTGCTAGTGAAATTTCTTGTTACCGTGTACACGACGTAGGCAATAACGTACACCGTTTTTCAGACTTGTAGCTTTGTATGTTGAAGTTTGGTAGCCCAATACTGTTGATGCAGGCTTGTGAATCTGTTCTAGAGGACATAATTCATGATAATTGTCAACTTCAGTCGGTAGATCGGGAAATTGAACTGGATCAGGTTGACTCAATGTTAAGGAATTTTTGTGAAGAATGTCCATTCGAAGATTGCCACTCATGAAAAAACTCGAGTTCACTTGTGGTGGTGGAGTTGATGGTGCTGACGAACTATTGGATGTAGAAGTTTTTGTTGGTTTCGATGCTTGAAGATGAGCCGGCGTACCCGGATAGACATATCCTACCTGGCTGGGTCCAACCGTAGGGATCTGTACAACAAGTATATCTGATTATGAGAAGATGAAAGTAAATATTTCCAGATGCGTCAATTATCTTGGATTATATCTCATAATTGACAAAACGTAACCCAATTATACGTCGTAGAAAGGTTCTACAATCAATGAAAAGTGATGATGATTTAATGACTGTATTTAGATCGTCAGAAGTTTAGTATAGGAACCTATTTACGGAGAATTTCAGAATCCAGTAATAATAATCAGTCTTTTAGCTTTCATATAGTCGTTAATATCCCATCTTTTTTTTATAATCAATTCTTGAGTCATATCAAGAATGCATTGTACCGATATTATCGTGAATCTCAAGTCATTAGTCAATAAAAAATGTAGACGCTCAGCCAGGAGTTATTTCGGTCTCATCTCCTATGCGATAGTTCTCCCGATATACGTTGATGCATGTTCGCATTTTCCTTCAGTAAATATTAGCTTATGGAATACTGCGTTCGAGAGAGAATTGTTTGCCGAATTCTTCATACAAAGCTCAAACTAACGTGAATATCTATTCACTGATTTTACCATATAGATACGTTCATATGAATGCACTTACATCATTGCCGTCCTCGTTGGCAACTGGGTCATTAGCGGCATTACCAAGGTAAAAATATGTCGTTCCACCGACATTCTCTTGAGAATGATATGAACTACCAAATAAATTTGGCGAACTGCTTGTACTACCGGTTAAACCCCGACCTGGTACGAATTCGGGACTCGCTGTAGCTTTTTTATTCGAATCCAATGACAAATTCGACAAATGTTTTGATACTGCATTTGGATTCAATGTAGCTGCAGGACTCTGACGATTCTGTTGTAGAAAATTTATGAGTGTTGACATAAAAACATATCAAAACTGCTTTCTAGACCATGAAAGTGATAATGATGCTCACCATATAAGTTGCAAGTTTCGACTCCAAAGGAACTACATTTGTTTGTTGTGTATAAGTAACGAACATGGATGGATCCATATTGCCTCCGATTGCTGCATTTACCGCTATGAATTCTTATACTCCCTGGAATAATATTTTTGCAGCCTCTATTATCGTCCTCACTCTAGATATTATTTGGTGTGAACTGATACTCAATTATATTTTATCCGCGATTTTTGCTGATATAATGGAACCTGCAACGAAAATTATCAATTAAATTCACTTTGTTTTTTCCTCTTCCAACTCTTTGTTCCCAATTGGAATCCATCTGACTTAGTTAACCATAGCGCGCGAAAGGTTCCATGGAACTCCCATACATAAACCAAGTACTTTATGGTATGGTGGAATTGATAAATCATTAACTTCTTTTTTCTCTGTGATGAAATATGAAGAGAAAAAACGATCCGTTGTGGAGGGGTTATGTAATAATTCAATGTTGAAAAACTGGAAATTTTACGTTTCACAGCATACAACAGCAATGGCAGCTGATTTTGACAATACTCTCCAAGAATCAGTCATACACAAGATGATAACCTTGACAGTGGTAAACTTGTGTTATTACACCACTCCATTCGTTCACGAATATATTTATAATTTTCATTAATGTATAACCATATATGCGTACATATTAAATATACACACAAATATATGGATATAAAAATCACCAATGATAGTAGTTATACAATAATATGGAATTTTAAGTGTGAATACATTCAGTTAACAATACGCGACATAAGGGTAACGCGATCAACATAACCAATGCAAGTTGTACGCTGTCAGTGTCGTCGCGTCATTTTTTGGGGAGGCGCGAAAATTCTTATTACCACGTTTGCGCGCGTATTTCACTGTTGTGGAACACAATATCACAAGAAATAATGCTCCATTGTCGATATTCGAATGATTTGATTGTTGTATAAGAAACAAATAATGATGAATATATAAATAATGGTATGTTTGAAACAAGAAAAACACGTACACTTAGACAAAAGAAAGACCATCCCAACCACCAATTATGCGATCCAGTATGTTTATGGGGTTGAGTTTCTTGTCTTCGTCCAGTCTTTCTTCTCACTCGTGTTTTCTATTTCAATCTCAGTACACCTCCCACCCCATCTGCCTCGCTTTTTCTCTCTTCATTTCCCCTCCCTCCGCACAGCATTCGGCCGCTTCTACGTTTTCGTTTTTCCTTCGATCGAGCGCTGCTGTTCGTCATTTAGTTTCTGTTATTTCATATTTTTGCCGCAGGTGGCGTGTCCGTCGTTGATCTTGCATATTTCATAAATTCTTCCGGTGAAATCGAACCTTCGAATGAATGTAATTATTGACATACGAGGTCAATATGCAATTCATGTGTTCATAACTAATATTTTTTCCATCATGTATGCAATACTGTGTACCGCCACAGAGGTACTGTGTGACCACTTTCGTCCCTACACAATTTATCATCCCCATTACCAACCTCTCTTCTCTCCTTAATTCAATGCCTAAAATCATAGTAGCAGATTTATGGAAGACTTACACGGAATCATGGAATGATAATCTGTGATTGGATATGAGATGTGACTCTTTCTCCTATAGATACAAACACAATTCGCTCAATTAATTTTTCCTCATTTCTCCATTTGCAAACAGATTCGATGTTTGCGCATCTACATTTCATCATTGCAACGTCACGTCCGAAATTCAAATACTGCTATTTCTGATATAGAATTCCAATTCACTAACATCAATGACATATGATGAATCTGAATAGATCGAGCCAAATTTTATTACCTTAAGACGATAATCATAGATTGAATCTGCAAAGATTTCATCAACAATTTTGGATTAGTATAAAGGAGAGTCTGAGTATAGAATTTTGTCTGAAGAATGAAAGTGAATATACACGATATCTAATATCTGAAGTTGGAGCGGATTCAGCAGTACCAACATATCGGATCTATTTTTTTATATGTTGGTATGGTGACACACGTACGAACTATAGAATAAATTATTTGATACATTCACGCAAGTGACAATATGAGATTATCAATACCATTGTTCAGAGTTATCTGATAATTGGTTTCCACTAAATTACACAGCACTGTTTGTTGTAATTCGAGAATTGTGAAAATTCATATGAGAGAAAGATGATTATTCCTGTACGTTGTTTCACATGCGGCAAAGTAATCGGCAACAAGTGGGAGGCATATTTAGGACTCCTTCAAGCTGAATACACTGAAGGGTAAGCATTTATTTTTGTTATCGAACATAACCTCAATGTTAATCATGCCGGGCGATAGTTTAGCATGTTGTTTTGTCGTAACAAGACTGAATATATTTTTCTTTTATTTTACAGAGATGCTTTGGATGCATTAGGTCTCAAACGCTACTGTTGTCGCCGAATGCTGCTTGGGCATGTGGATCTCATTGAAAAATTATTAAATTATGCACCACTCGAAAAATAACTTGCTATTATATTAAATTCATACTCATAAATCATCTATTATCATTGTAAGTAATCATCGTGTCGTCATACTCCATCACAATTTCGAAATACCATGAAGAATCTAAATGCAACCTAATTTGTTAATACTATGAATGATTGGAGAAATAAATAATACAATTCAATATGATGTGAGCTAGTTTTTATTTCATTATTCAATAAATTGTTCCAATGATGAATTCAATCACATAAGATGAATACTTTACACAATTGAATTATTTTTAGTTTAACTATTCGATGCATAAATTCTTGAGAAAGAACATTATGTATAACAGAGCGCACGAAGATTCACATTCATAAATAACAATCCCACGCGTAACCCGTCAAATTTGGAAACAAAAACACTCGCTGCATATTTTATCTTACGAAATAGAAGTTGGAAAAAAATGCATTGTTACATCGTCATCAATGATGATTCAAAATATGAGTCCAGCATAATAATGATAGATCGACCATGCTTAACTTATATTTATCTATGTTCTTATATTGAAATAACATTTTTGTACTTCAAGTCTTACTCATAAAATGAGATAGCTCTCATGTACGCTAACATAAAACTCCTTTCATAAGCATCGCGATATTATTTAGGCACACATTAATTCATATCTTTCACGACTTAACATTTACGAAGACACAATAGTGACATTAAAATATATTCCACTAAACTAAAAAATTTTAAATTCTGTTCTATCGAAAGAAGAAAAAACCGAGAAACAGTATAGAAATACTATGGGCAATTCTTAAAAATAGTAAATTCAATCAATGTAATTTCGAATTCCCGGCATGGTTTAATTATTAATACCTTGATATACCTGGATTATTATTACACTATGTGTATGAATGTCGTGATGGTGAATTTAATACCGTGGTCAACATGAAATCATTCTTCAATTCTCCATCTTTAATATATAAAATAGCGATAGCCGTAAAAAAAAACTCACATTGTTATTGAACTAATTCAGGTTATATTCCTATATGATTATGATAATCAATTGACCATTTGATTGATTATATCTCTGATGGAGCTCTCTGAACCAAAGTAAAGTGCAGCGATTCCGACCAGTGTAATGATGATGTTCTTAATTACAATCCAGTTGCATCGGCCAAATCCAACGTCCCAGAAAACGATCATTTCCAATGCGATCGGTACTAAAATTCCCAAAATAGAAAAGCAAAACGCACCGATAAGACCGATGAGAGGTGAAATTGTCGGAACAGCAACGGCAAGAGCTACACAACCAATAACCATCGCAGTGCGCAGAATATAGTTGAACAGTAAGGGTTTTTTCGTGAAATGGTCTTTGAGTTCATTCCAGGCAATATCAAGGCATACGAAAAATTGTAATCCAAATGTGAAAAACACAGCGAGTCCGACAAGAATCTTTACGGCTTGCGCTGGAATTTGATTGATGTCTAAATCCTCCGTGATTAAATCTTTGGTTGAATTTGGATATCTTGCATAGCCGAGGAATCCGAGGAAAATGTAAATGAGAGTGACTGCAGACATCCCTTTATTCATAACCCCACAAATGCCAATGAAATTCTTTGGTGTTCTCATATTATTCTCAAGTGGCATAACTATTCCAATAGCTTCGAGAGCAAATATCGATATGCTGAAGAACGTCGGGAAGTCCCCGATTCTACCCATAAGCGGAATTTCACTTATTTGTGAGAGGTCTTGGAAGAGATAATAGAAAGTGATTGCAAGACCTACACCCATGAACAGATTAGCCACCATGGATACGGGAGCGAGTATTTTCAGATTTGGCACCCAAACCAAGAACACTAATGGCAAGAGTAGACATGCGATAATTAAACGAATGTCAGTTGATACTGCATCAACTTTGACAATTTCCACTGTTCCATTGGCCAATGTCGAATTGATGGTATGAGCAAAATTATTTGGACCATAAATATAATGGTCAATGACTTCTCTGAAATTCGTTGCAATGATTACGGTGTACGCACTGCAGGTACCGAAGTACGTCAGGAAAAGAGATATTTGGACGAAATATCTGTATTGAACGAAAGAAACAACAAAACATCACGTATTAATTATTGAATAGTACTTTGTACTTAGATATTGTTGATAGAGAAATTACCTCGACGGTGTTGCCAATTTCTGTAACATCTTAGGTCCCGTGGCACAAGTCGCTTCTGCTACTTCTGCGTAACTCATTTGGGTTTTTTTCGTCTTGTAATACAACACATGAGCACATTTCACCAGAATATATGAGCAGTGGGTGCAAACAAGTGACACAAATACAGTGGCAAAAATCCCGAATACGAGTCCAGCACTTCTAAATGCACATGGCATAGCCAAAATTCCTGTTCCCAAAGATGCTTTGAGAAGATGCGTCAGGGTTTGGCTATCACTGTAAGATTTTAATAAGTAAATAATATGAACGTAATTCGATGTTCCGACACAGAATGAAATATAATCTCATCCGGGACCATAATCCAACGATTCGATATAATTCTAATTTTTCAATTCTATGATTACTCATTCACGATGAAATCTAACAAAGTGATTGAACGTCCCCATATTGATTCAAATAATCAACATGGCTGATTCCTACGAAATTCCAACTTCCGGCAAAATACCAAGGTACAATTATGAATTCTGGAGGGTTGGAAATTCAAAATATTAGACATGACAATCGTAGAAAATCGCATGGTATGAAAAATGATTTTTTTTTTTCCAGGGTAAAAATGGAATCATATCTTGTTGTTCATCGAATCATCTCCTCAATGATCATAACACTACGATTCTGAGTTCAAATTTACCTTGTGGCAGATTCAATATCACGACCAGCGAATGGATCAAATCGATTAGGATCAGTTAACGAAGTTGCTGACTCAACATCTTTGGGGATCACTTGCACTTTATATCTGAAATATTATAATAATAGTTACAATAATGTCAAATAAAAACTAGATCAGCATTGATTGTTCTAAAGTGGACTGTGAATTCAATGAACTACTTAGATCATCTGAGTAATTATAAACAATAGACAAAGTATATGACTCTAATGAAACTTCCATGGCAGTTATTTGAATGTTACGTTTTAATTAGACTATTATATAATACGTTTGATTATTGAAACGCAATTAAATTGCAGAAAATGTACAGAGTGAGTTATCCTTGCTCCATATAATTCATATCTATTTACATTCACGTAGATACGCCATAATCGTTGCACAAAAAGAATGACATGGAAAAAAAACACAAAGGAAACAAAAGAGAAATACCAACAGGATTATACTAGTTTAATAGCGCGTTATGAAATGAAACAAATTAAACGAAGTTATTTTAACTTAATTTGGAATGATTAGAGTCATTATTACAGTTGAGAATGACGCGGGAAATAAAGGATTAACGTTAGTTTATGATACTCACTTCGTTGTTAACTCTTGTTTTGAATTATCATTTGGTAAAAATGTATGTAATTCAGTCGACCCTTTTGTTTTATTAGCCTTGAACAAAAAAAATAAAATAGAGAAATAAAAATATGAACAAATTTAAAAAATGACAATCTGACATTGTGATAATTTTCGTCTTCTCATATACAGACAATGTCAATTATCATTATGACATTAATATGCGAAAAAACAGAATACATACCATCGTGCTATGAGTTTTCGATTCCCTCCACTCTCAAGATAATACTGTAAATGAAGAAAATCAAAATATGAAATTATTCATGTAATTTATCGATTAGTTATAAATCATTTACTTCAATTATTGTTGTGGTATTTTTTGAATAAATATAGATAAGATTATGCGTGAATGTCTTATCAGGAGAATCTCAAGATGCTTCATTGAGTAAATAAACTTTCCATAATATTAACTAATCATTAACTGAAAAACCGGATGAGTAAAGAGAATGTACGTAAGTGTAAAGGAAATAATAATGCATTTGATTTTCCTCATAATTTGCATAGTCAAATGATTGTAACTTGTTGACATATACTTTATAAAGCTAATGAAATATATACACGAACTGGTTCTAACACTTCTACACAATTTGCAGTATTGAAAAGAGTGATTTATCTTTCAATGATCATTGACAGGGTATTTTCAGATTGAATATAAACAACATGAATCAAAGATTCATATTTATGATTTATTATCTGGCTGTTTATTTATTCAACCACATTTTTCACCAGTGTAAAAAAAATTTTTGTTGTCTTCATTCGATGTTATGTCGAACAAGCTTTCCAGGGTTAACAGCTGTGACGTTCAATATCTTATCAATGTAACCAGAGATATAAAAGAAAATTGGAAATCGACAGATTTTGTTATTTCAATGTACACAAACGATAGAAAACAATAAAAATATTGATAATGTGTGAATAATAATAAACAATGATAAAATACAACTCATGGGTCATATAAATTGTATTACAAAATATGTTTGTGAATTTATTTCACAAACATACAATATAAATTCAATTGATATGCAATGACAGACCACTTATGAAATGCATTAACATTTTATCTCACAATTTCAGGATACATTTGAATTGATAACGTGCTGAAATTTTGCCTCATATATTTTTATACTTTCGTTTAACGTTGTGTTCAACGTTATCACGTGTAACTAACATGAGCACCACCATGCATGCATGACTGAAATAACAATGAAAATTAATTACGAATGAAATATTGAAATGAGAAAAAATGTTTTGACTTATGCTTGAAACTTTGAAGTGTGATTTAGTCAATGTGTAATAAATGTGAAGTATTGTACCAGATATGTAATTGTCAGTACTATAGAAAATGAAGATATTTCCAAATAGACTCATGAGAAACCCATTATGAAAGTGATTATTTACATCGAACTGAGAATCCATATAAAAAGAATCTTGATAGTAATCATTGTTACTAATGAATATGTTGTACTTTTTTATTACGAACTATCTGATTAATATCGAATTACTCATAAATGTAATCATCAATTTTGCATTTTTCATCAATATTCATACCGAATTTCTCTTACTGAGATTCATGAAATGTCGAAAGTTCCTCTCAAAATTCAAATTCAGTGTTGAACGATGCGCTCAAAATAGATGCATTAGACTGTACATCTTCTATTTTTAGAGATGTGAAAAAGAAACAAATAATTCACAGAAATGGATGCACCATTGCATAAATATTTTCGTTGAGTTCTGATGCACTTGACCGCTGTGGGATGAATTTATCAGTGGGAAGCAGCAGGTAGAAAATATCAGGTAGACAAAATGGAAAAGAATGAAAATATTTTTGAAAATTCGTATGATGGTCACATAAATTGTGAAGTTAATGGTTAGTAAAACAGCATTAGAAACCAGTTTTTCTGGATTATGAACGTGTTTAAAAAATTCTTATGCATTTGTATTTTATCTTTATGTACCTATCTATCTCGAAATAGTAACAGTGAATGTATCTCTAACGTTAATAATAATCACCGAGCGACAGCTTCATCCACGCGGTGGAATTCTATTTTTATCCCAAATTGATTGGAATCAAGAGAATCCAATCAATTTACTGTTTTTATATATTAAATTATTTTCTCAAAGTCAATGCCCATCTATGCATAGATGAGACTCATAATTTACTAAATCTCAGATGACATCAAATGAATTTAATTCGTGATAAATGAAATAAATTTGTGGATTATTCAAAGTACATATTTGCAGAAAATTCGTTTATGTAATCACTGTGATATGTAAATTGGAGCAGAGATTCACTGAGTCAAGAGAATGTCTTGGATTTTGTTTATCTTCAACATAAATTCTCTCAAAGAGAGAAAACGAAGATAATCAGACCAGAAATTAACATTTGAAAAATTAATAATTTTTTACTTCAATTTTCACCATATTAAATGTAAATACCAACAATTGAATCTCATACGCATCACCATAAAACGAAATTCAATTGACCACTTGACCTCTGAACAGATCAAGTATTGATATTCATAACCATATTACGTTATGAAGAGAAATCTTTTCACATATCAGACATTGTTTGAGTAGAATACTAAACTCAAATTTGTTTGCGTGCGGTGCGCTTCGATCTGATAAACCATCCATAAGGAAAAGCCACGTTTCTATAGTACAGTACTTTTTCCTGTTGGAGATGAGTTGAATGCTTGGAAGAGGGAAAAATGTGATCGAATAAAAAACTTTATTCCTTAACAGGAAATTAATTTTACCATCGCGATGAAAAATTTCATAATTGTGAAGAAAAAAATTTCAATTTGAAAGTTCACTCAGACTTAATTTAGAAATAGTAGAAAAATTGATTCATCGAATTTTACATATCTAAAATATAGAAATTATAAAATATTCTTCAGATTATGTCGGCCACATTTCAATATGAAATCATGTTTCAATAATTTCATCCTCGTGTAAATAATTCATACGCCCTTTTCCTATAAACTGAATTGAATTACAATTAAGAATGAGAAAATATCATTCTCGAATAAATAATCGTTAATAATTACAAAAGTATGTGTGTCAAATATTAACATTATATTAAATATGCATAAATGAAAATTCCTCTTCTCCCAATTATTCTGCATTTCTATTCATAAATCCCATGTCATCATAAACACAACCTATGTTTTCTTCACAATATGAAATCAATCGGTACTTTACACCAATTATTTAAAAAAAAAATAAAAATCAACTGAGATAATTAGAAAATATTTGATTGTTCAGTACAATGTCAAAAATTGTTGAAATGGAACAACAATCAACATGAAAAATATCGATAGCAATGATTGATAAATATAAATCAACTTCCCTCCCTTATTTTTCTTCATTAACGTTATTTAGAGAAATCAGTGAAATTATCCACCATATCAAAATTTAAAACCAAAAATTGATGAAAGAAATGATAGAAAGAAGAGAATGTCTCGAAAATTGTCCTGAAATAGAGGTAAAATATTATCACTGGGGCGACTCGACGGGTAGACAACGTCACCGAAATATCACCTCACGGTTACATCATACACCTAACGTTTACTCTCTTCCGTCCGAATGCACTACATGATCCCCACTCTGTAACCCATACCAAGTATACTCCATTCCCATACTAAGCCGCTTATAATGCACTGATCGGAGTTGGCATTGGCTACCACGCAACCACACAACATTCCCGTATCTCTATATATCCTCAGACTACACGTGGTTTTGCATTGCAGAGCCGCGACCCAACTCCCTAACGATCCATTATTTTTTTTTTTCCCTTTCTTTTCGTTCACCAAACTCACATAGACCCCGATTGCATCAGCCCAATCCATTATTATATTCTCACCAATGTAAATTATATCTGCACAATAAAAAATCATTTTTATCTAAATTAATGTTTATCAAACTCCTCCATCTGACTCAACTTTATTTGAAAAAGAAACTGGATTGAACTAAATTTACTTTGGCCAATTAACTTATCCACACAATTTGAAGGAAAAAAAATGTGATAAATATTTTTCTGTAATCATTACAGCCAAAAATATTTCAAAATTGTGTTTATCATTGGTCCCATAATGACAAATTTATCATTTTATATTTTATGTGCTGGAAACTACTTACATGGTAATCCAATTGTCCACCGTCTCAATTCGTTCTGAATAGATATGAAATTAAATTAGTAAATGGGACTTTTGAATTGTTACACGTCAATGTTGAAATATTTCTCTTTATCTGTATATGATGAATCTAATTTTCCTCCTTCTTCTTTATCTTCCCAATCACTTCAAACATACTTTTCTATTCTAAATAATAAATTTAATGTAATAATTGTTTGATTATAATGCGAACCGGTAAATTTGACGTGATGATTGTAACGCCACCCCACTTGTGAAACCTGCCAACAGCTGCCGAGAGTAGACGAACCGCCAACACGATCACACCGGTGCTCGTGGTAAGAATGAAATGGAGTGAAATAGTGAATCAACTAGTAAGGGTATTGTGTTTCTATATAATGAAAATGTGGGGAGCTACACTCGCATGATCTGCCAAGAATATGGCGCGTTATTATGTTGGGTTTTCAACCGTGAGTGGCGCTTGTGAACGTTTAGCAGCGAGAACCAATTATTGGAGTGGATTTGAATGCTACCCGCTATTTGTAGAAACAGACATTTCCATGAAGGCAAATGTCTCGATGTGATGAATTTTTATGAATTATGATCAATAAATTGAACTGATACCTTCAGTTCTTTTTTCATATGAGAATTTTTGGTTCACTATTTTCATCTTTCTCTCTACAGTAGTTCAACCTAAACAAAAAAATGAATTTATAAATTACAACTGGATTGTTGAAAAAATTTATCCTCGTCACACAAATAAAAAAACTTTGTTTACTATCGAGATGGGAATGTGATGAGTTATTTAACTTTAGTCGGTGCTTAACCAGAGCGATGTGATATCTCACCGGTAATCTATCATGTCTGACATGAGTTCCGTGAATCACATTTGTAAACATGTCAACCCTTCATGATGTTTTCTGTGTACGTCTCATATGTTTGTGATCATGTTTGCAGTCAACGCTAGACAAAATTCGTGATCAGAATGAATATTATTCTTGAAGAACAAATTCTAACAAAACTAAAGTTTTCATATTTCTATATTAATAGATAATAGAACATGACCCAAAAATTCTCTATTGTTCTATTGTTATTCCACATCTGTTCACTTTGTTGTTGACATAAACTCATAGTGTTGTTAATTCAGCTCTTCATTGAAACAATTTTACGTTCAAGGTGATGATTATTTATCAGTCAATGGTATTTACTCACTACTGAAAACAATTATCATCCATTCACTCCGCACACGCAAGGTACCCTCAATATTTTTTTTTCATTCCTCCCGATGATTTGTTCATTTAAGAAAAAAATTTCATAAATTTCTGTGGTATTTTTCACACTAGCGGAAATGGATAATGATTCATCATGAAAAGATGTTGAAACCACAAAAACCACAAAGTTGTATCGCATGTTATAAACATAAGAAAAGAATTGTAATTCTCAAGTTATCAGTTCCTTCTATTCAATCGTGGCAATTCCCCTTCCTTTTTCACTTCTATATTATTGAATGAAGAACGAATGAATACGCATTTGTTTTATTATCATGTTTCAATATTTATTCTAAACTCATGTCAGTTAATCATCCAGTTGCCGATCGTACATTGTAACACCTTGTTCGTTTGATTCTAAACATCGAGACACCGCACACAGTTATATTTGTCTACTCCAACTTCTTCACACACACCTCACACGTGGCTTGCATTGAAATTTGCGCATGTGCCGGCATTTTTCTGACGAAACACACGAGCCCAATTGCATTCAAATTTACATACGCTAATATCACTGCAGTTAATCAACTATTCCATTGTCTAGCACAATTGAGGTTACTTGTTCTCAATGCTCACGATGAAGTTGATTGAAGTCAAATTGACACAGAAATGATTAAGTCAGGCATCTAATTCTCATTTTAATTTTTATATCATTTAAGATTTCACTGATAATCTTTCCAAAATTACTTACATGGTCATCCAATTGTCTTGGCCCGTGGTTTATTCCCTCAGTTTGAATTTACTGCCAGTTTGTTATTTGTACGAATTCTGATTTTTATAAAAAGAAACAGCGTCCCAGTACTGAATTGAAAGACTGCTCAGTACGCTATGTAAAACGCGACAACAGCCGTTGAATCTACGACCGTCGACACAATCCCACTGACGTCTGTGGCAAGAGTGAGCTCAAGTGAACAAGTGAGAATTTCACGAACTGGACGAATCCTGGCTGATGCAATGGATAGAGGTGAGGCGAAGATTTGAGGACACTCGCACGAACTACAGAAATAGAATGTCACGTGTAAGATTGTATTTATCTTTTTGGATCGTCCAAAGGTGTGACTTTACTGCGCGTTAATAACTGTCCCAAACTATGTTGAATATTTTTCTGCTGGATTTTTACTCCAAACTTTATAAACGATTCAATTTCGTTCAATTTAATGGCGTTGAAGAATTTTGTGAATCCAATAGTTGATACCAAAATATTTTTGTTTGTAGTTAATACGAAATGTCATCGTTTTTGAAGATTGCTCGTGTTGATGGACAATAAGTAGTGAGAAGTATATGAAACTTCATCACGCTCGAAGAACTACATAGGGTACAATTGAAAAATCATATCCAACGAATTTTTGGGAAATCTGTCGATTAAAGATACCGAATAATTTCAAGAAAATGTTTTCCGATCTGATTGTGAGTAGGAATGAACAGCTGATAATAAACATAACTCAATATCCTTCATATATTGGAGGAAGTGAAAGTCAATTGTGCACTCAGGGAAGTGAACAATTGTTCACTTGCAAAAGATATTGTTAATTCTGTTCCAATTATCCATCTACTTCAGTGTCCCATTTTCATTTTGTTTCATATGAATAGTGAGAATCATTTAAAGAAATATTTTTTTTATGATGTTCGATGAATATGCGGCGTCACAGTTCAATACAAAAATCACGTACATCGGTAAAAATATTTCGAAATTTCCTCATAACATTAATGATGATGATTACAACTAGAAATTTTGCAGTCAATTGAACTGATAATTTATATCGCTATAACAATTATTTTTCCCAATGAAAAAATAGAAAACTCAATGTCCCTAACTGTGATCACTCGTGTATCACGTGCGTGTGTGTCATCGACGTCAATTAACACAATAAAAGAATTCAAATCGTAATGTTAGATAGAGATTAAATACCACAAAATTTTTTCTGTGTGATACAAGAAAGAAAACAAAAGAATCTTTATCTGCAACCAACACTATGAGTTTAAATTCTTGACGGTTATTAAGGTACACCGTTATGAAATGTGAATTCTCACGCATGTAAATTCCTATTTTAATATCACGCACATTTTTGGTATCAAAATATGTCAAATTAATTTTATTATCGTATTTCATAAATTGCTAAGTCACTATTCGATATTTAATAACAATTTAGTAAATATTTGTAGAATGATAGTACTGAACAAATTTTGTTGGGAATGTCGAAATGGTTTTAATCATTTGCTTCAATTCCTCTCTCTTATTCTATTCATTGAGGGATCATAATCTTTGTTGTATGTATATACACCACATATATTCATCCATCAATTATAAAATATATTAGATCCGTCGAAAAATGATTTGATAAATGCCGCCGGCGTCGTTCAATCAGACGTTAATATTCAACGTGGACATTCACTTCATACATTCACAAATGTTTCTGTAAGCATGCATGGATGTACATAATATTATTAATATATTTTTAGATCTAGCGACTACCTCAATGATAATGTGCTGTGCGATGTATTGTCAAATTGAATAAGTGCTACAGCGATGCTAAATGAGTCAAAGAATGCTTTTCAATGACCACCATATACTAATCAGTCATTTATGTAGCAATATTCCATGTTGCCTCTGGAAAATCCCACGACAATTTAATTTTTTATTAATACTTTTTGAAAGAGATATATCAGTTCGGCTTGGAACAAACTTTCGTGGTATGAAACGATTGCGTAGATTATCAACATCAAGCTGAATTTGTTCATATATTTCTGAAATCAAAATTTCGAAGGTTATGAATATTGTCTTTTCTGAATAAGTTACCTGAATTGAAACGAAATTACATGTTTATTCATGATGGGAGCATGAATATCGAAGTGAAATTGTATTCAATTCGATATGAAGTTGGCCAAGTAACAAACTGAGACGACTTCAATCCGATGTTACCTTGGGTTCATGTGTCCAATTTCCAGTGGGAATTGTTTAAACTCTGGTTGAATAGGAAAATTGACCGGAATCGGAACTTTCTCATTCAATATCATTCGAAGATTTTCGGAACAATCAGAAAAAGGGCATGGCCGAATGGACTAATTGATGGAACTGTTTTTGGTTAGATGTAACAATCATTTGTGAACATTTCACTAAATTTCATCAGTATCCGAATCGAATCATTGAGAAATTAAACATGTTTAATTTTCCTGCAGGAAAAGCCATTCGCGTGAACCTCTTGACCTTTCAATACGGAAAATAATGAATATGTTATTGATCTGGAGGTTATTTTCGCTGTTGATACGATAATGGATCGCTTCGTACATATCTGAACGCGGGTTCTGCGAATATGTTTAAATCGAAATATATTCACGTGATTAAATTAGCGGAAAAGTTGGAACGTTGCAATATCTCAGCTATCAATTCTTCTTACATCATTGCATAATTAAAATGCATGAAATATGATAATTTCCTCATACATGATTTTCACATCATCAATATAGCAATGTTCGAATCGACGGATTTTTTTCGTGATTCTTCAATCAATACTGTTCCAAAATATCTCACTGGTATGTTTATCTACGAGTCAAGAGAGAACATTGACAGTATTAACATAGAATCGAAATAAGATGTCCGGAACAGTTGAATATCTCTACACACAGAAATATTGAGATTATCAGTACTGAACTAATATTAACATAACTTTGACATATTTAGGTTACGTGATCAATTCCATTGAGGAATGGTTTCCAACATAAATACATCAAAATTATGAAAGTGCACAAAAGGTAAATAATAGTGGAAACGGAAAGAATGAAAAAATAATAAAAAAATGGCAGTGGTACCACCAATATCTCCGTCACCATCAGAAAAATCTGTGAAGCATAACATGCACAAAGAGCAGTATCTATTCCTGTTAGAACTCTTTGTTCACTCTATTACCGGCGAACGCTTAGCAAAGCTAAATCAGATGTTTTTTGTCCCAACGAGAGTTTATTTGCGTTTTTTGAATCTCGATGACAATGATGCTGTGGAAATAACACCGATCGATCCAACATTGTTCCCCTCAGGCGAAATGCCAGTAAATACTGAGAATTTTTATTCTGGACGTTCAGTACTTTTCGCTATACCACATCGCATTGTGATTGATAAAAATACTGAATTGAAAATAAATATCGATGTTTATAAAAAAATGCCAGACGAAATTCGACCTGACATTATGGTGGGTAGCGGAGTTTTGGATATTTCCCAAGAATTCGCTGCATTGAGAAAAGAAATGTTTAATTGTTGGCACAGAGATGTGCCACCACCAAAAAGTTATGAAGGTCCAGTACAGTTATTTTATCAAAATGAATTGACCGGAGCTGCTTTGATATTCGCAAGGATATCTGGCTTTGGGCAGTCCATTGTCACCGAGTTTGAAGCACCATCAGATCAATTAACATCATCGAGTTTTGTATTCAAAGGTGATGAAAGTCACAACAAAGCGGTGACATATAGATGTAAAATTGTCAGCCAAAGTCGTATGGAGGTACGCGAAGATGCTTTGATGACGAAAAAATCGCCAATCAAACCATCCATGGCCCTAAATTATTCATCTTGCGATAAGAAACATTCTAATGTCGATATACCATTTCGCAATGATCAAGGCGATCACAGAATGTTTGGTAACAATGTCAATATTGAACCGATAGAGAATAATAACAGACTTGTGCGCTCAGACTCTAATAAACTATGTGGTAGTCCTCTTATACTCAAAGTGTCCGGACTGTTGTGCGATGAGCACGGTAACTCGAAGAAACCCACAGTAACAGTTGGTTACGAGAGTGAAGCCGCTGACGATCCCGATATTTTTGTTCTGAGAATTGGAAAAAAAGGTATCGTAGGCGAAGGTGAAAAGTCTGATATTCAACTCGAAATGAGAACACCAAAAGGACCAATAAAACGTGCACCAATTCGTTATGAAACTCGTGAAATTCAAACAGATGTAGAGGTTAAACCTGCGATAATTGACAATGAAGTGAAATTGAATAAAAAAGGAAAGAAGAAGAAACCGAAAAAGAAAAAGAAGAAAAAGAAAAAAAAATAAACAGTTTTTATATGCTCGTGTCAATATTGAATGAATTATTTTTTAACGATAATTCTGATTCTCTCAATAATACGAGGGAAATTCAGATTGTCATTTATTTTATTTAAAGAAAAAATTGAATAAAAACCTACCAGAAATATGCAATATTAATTTATTTTTAGGTTGGTGCAAGAAATTGTGATGTGAAATATGGCAAAACATAAATACACAAAAAAAGTATCGGCAACCGTTTCATGGAATTAATAAATAGAGCCATGAACAAAAGCGGAAATATGGCTGAGGGGGAACAGCAACTTTTTCTAATGGAATTCCTGGTTGATCGGGTCAATGTTCCATCAGTGCGAGCAGTTCATGAGGATATTCTTCCATCCACAACTTGTGTTTCATTTCAAGTATCTAATCTTCAATATTTATGATACATACACTCTGCAATTACGCTCGTGGAAACTTTAACATTAATTTTCAACTCCATTCTGTATCTATAAATTCGACCCATTCTCTGTCTACAGTAAATTCTCGATTTTCTATCGCATCTTCTGATGTTCGAAAAAAAATTAAGAGAAGGTGAGTGGGCGTGGTAGGGGGTAGCGGGGAATTATCCGTATGTGACGAGTTATTGAAGCAAGTATGTGACATGATAAAATGGATGCATGACTGATGATCATTGAGTATATCAAATGAATTCGGAACTTCAGTTTTTTCGACAAAATTATAACGTTTTGATACGCGACATTTTTATATATGAATGTAGTAACGAGTACAAGAAAACCGAGCGTCTACTTTACTCTGTCGTGGAATTCTACTTTATATCGATTTTGTGTTCTGGGATTCGGTTTCGATCCAAAAATAAATTGCTTCCCAGCATTTTTACATGAAAAGCATAACAATTAATTGAAACTTACTGAAATTTTTTCAAATTTCGATATCTTTTTCACCATCTGATGTTCTTCACATCTCAACAATTCAGACTTAGCTGAAAAGATATGTTTTCAATTACGTGGATTAATTCAATGAGCATATACATCTGTTTCTCCATCACGTCACACGGGCGTTCATTGTCACGATGCTTATGTAACTCTTTATTATCAACGAAGAAGAATTCGGTTATGTGGAATATAAGGAATTTATAAAAATTCAATGTACACAACGATGCAACAAGCAATCGATTATGAAACATTTGAACTATAAACATGATTGATTCTGTATTTTATAGATATTGAACCTGCCAGCCATAAATATTCATCAGAGTGATCCACTGAGCATTTGTGCGTGTCCCACTTCTGATGGAACCATTCCCATCCCCGGTGCTACGACTACTGTGGCTTCAACTGCTGTTGGAAATGAACAGCTCTTCAAGAAAGGAAAATCTTGTCTCTTTGCATTACCCACAATTGTCTTTGAAAAGCCTCTATGCACATTTCCAGTTACAATGTCCGTGTACAAAAAATTACCAGCTGGAGTTTTACCTGATGTAATGCTAATAGGAAGCTATCAAATTGAATTAAACGATCTTATAAATTCGCTGATAAAAGATTACATTTTCATTGGTAGCAATCCATCAAAGAATATCAAAAACACATTCAAGTATTTAAAATTACACCAATTCAAATACCATTTTATAATGGAGTCCTCCAACAATACTAATCTAATTGAAAATTCTCTCTATTACAGAATTAAAACTGCAACAGGACAACCAATCGGAAGTGTAACAATATTTCTCAGAGTATCATGTTTTGGCAAGAAAATCGTTACACAATTTCAAATACCTCAAAATCAGAAGCCATTCTTATTTAAGGGTGCTGATAATGGCCCGCTATTTCAATGTAAGAAAGTTCCTATAACAGACGAAGCCATAGCCCGAAGCAATCAAGCATCGTCTCGTAAAGTTATGCCACCCGGAGTTGCAGAAAATACAGAGAATGGTGCTGCAAATTGGCAACAATGTCATATGAAAGATGCCATTTCGAAATCACACCCGCATACGTATCTGAATTCGTTAACGTCTGAAAATAGATCTAAATTTGCCTTTGGAGGAACTGCAAATAATTTGAGGAAATGTGGATGTAATAAACCACACATCTAAATTTATGGAGGTAACCTAATGATTATTGGCGATCGAATTTGTTCATTAATCAGATCCCCAATATGAATGAATGTGTGAATCATTCACACATATGAATATTAATATTGCGCCGGCGCCAGATAACAATCACCCTACCAATTTGCAATTGGACTTGAATACGACATATTGCTTCAACATTGGGAGTTCCTGGTCTAGAGTGTATTGTGTATATGATGGTGGGGTTGTAAAAGACCAATATTATCGGGCTTGCGCACACCAACTGCTTCAGCAACACAACCCCATCGTTACCCGATGTGTATCAGTAGCAATAGTGACATACACAATTCACCTTTCGTTTATTCACGGAGGTAAATTCGAAATGGCCTAAAATATACCGGGGCCTAATGATATTCGAATATGTGATGTGAGAAAATGCTGATGTAGGATTAGAATTGTAGTTCCGTCATGAAGTTTAATGTGGGAACTTTGATAAATTTTTCATGATTCAACTTCATAAGTGAAGAGAAAAGAAATGAATGAGTCGCCGCAAAATTCGGAAGCTGCTGCTGGTCGTCGATCTGGTGCAGTGACGACTGAAAAAAATGAAGAAGATGATTGGAATGCCATCGTTGAATGTGTATTTATCTTTATTTTACAATTTTTCATTTCAATATAGTGTGATGATGACAACTCGAAGTGTGGTGTTTTCTATATTTCGGGGAGATATTAACATCATTTGTGTTGCACTATATTTTTCGATAGTTGTCCAATTAAGTAGTTTTCCCAAAGAATATAAGCAACATGTAACGACAGAAATCCGTTAATAGGTGATACAAATTCAGAACTTCAATGTCTCTTTGCTAGCTGGAAGTAAATTGGGAGTTCTTGCTTCGATAGTACATTTTTTAGCGTTGTTGTCAACTCAGCCAATGAACCGGTTTCCAATTTCAATATGCAATTTGACATTTGTTGCTCCAAGTGATATGCCATTATCATATATTCGAAGTGCCGTGGACAAATCTAAATCCGATGATTATCCTATCCTCAAATTGAATCTTGAGAATCATGGGCAACTTTTTCCAAAGATCAACTGGTGTCGCCTACGCTTATGCAACCATGCGAACATCCATTCAGAATACTATCATTGAGTGTATATTAAGTTTTATAACTTCACATTCGACTTGATGTTCGATCTCACTCAAAATTTTGAATGCGAAACATAATCGAGTGATATCATATTCATTCTACATTAGCGTCATTCATGTGATCATGTTTATTATTAAGAAAAAGAATGAAGGATACACGAGCACATATAAGTCAGCCCCATTCGTTTTGTTTATCCTCTCATAATTCTATTTTTTTTTTTTGGGTAGACTGTTTTGGAGAGATCACCGTCAGATCGTGTGTCACGCGCCGACGAGGATCGTCGTAGGCGAACAATTATTGTTGAAAAAAAGAATGGCACATATGGTTTCACATTACAGGTAAACACACGTATATATTTACTGCCTACGATCCTCTTTCTTCTTTTATCTCTATGATGTCCATATATTCCATCGTTATGATTACTCTATAAATACTAGGAGGGAAAAAAAAATAATAAAAATTTATCTCCGTAGAGTTATGGAATTCACTACAAAAGAGAACAAGAAATTGAGATGGTGACGTACGTAGATTATGTCGAATACGATGGGCCAGCATTTAAAGCCGGTATGCGTGAAGGTGATGTAATCTTATCAATTAATGGACATGAAATGGATCGAGCAGATCATAAAACACTTGTTAACTTCATAAAGAATTGTGATTCGCGAATGCGAATGGTTGTATCATTTGAGGATTGTGTACGAAAAGTAGAGCTACATATGCGTTATATTGAATTGCAACGGGCTCTACAGTCACGCTTGGCTGAATTAGAACGGCTTTGCGAACGTGAACGATCGATATTGATGGGCAGATGGAAAACTCATTCATTACCAGCGAGAAAAAAAGCACCCAATTGCAGTGGTACTGATGAAAATGATGGTAATACAGCATCAGCAACATTCAACGCATCCGCAGTTCTCCAATGTTGTCGACCAGCAACTTCAACCGAGCATCTTCTGCTGTACAGCGTCGTAAGTTGCATTCTTGCTTTCTACTTTTCGTATTACTATTTTATTAGGCTGGAAATATTTTTGAGTTTGTTATTGTTTCATCATCGAACATATTCTCTGTCGAAGCTAATTACCTCTACTATCAAAAAATTTAATCTTATCATTACAGTACGCCGATGGTCGTCCGTGCCTTATCCCACGAAATGCCGCATGTTTAGTAGCCGTTGGCCCACCGCGATCACGCAGTGATCATCATCATTTTCTTTCTAAAAATTCCAATGATTCTATGAATATAACACGTCGAAGTTATCATCAAACAGTAAATGGAATGCAACCATCAACGCCTGCTAAAACGCCGAAGGCAACAAATATAAAATCTTCCGTGATTCAACAACAGATATGCTCATCGAACAATGATAACACGACAATCTTACACCAATCTTCGCATAATAGTTTGTGTGTAGCATGTATATCTACCGCTAACAATCAACGACAGAAAGATACTGCTGATGGTGCAAGTTTAGATGTCTATGATTTGGCGAGTCCTTGCTGCGATCCCAATTGTGTACCCAGCAGGAGACGCAGAGAGAAACAACGGAGAGCACGTAATGAACAAGTTCAACAACAATCGCAACCTCAACAATCGCCGCAGCAACAACCACAACAACCACAACAACAGCAGCAACAGTGTTCTCATGCGTCCGGCCACAGTCTTCATTCTATAACAAGCAGCGACATATCGACAACTGAGGTGGCATCGTGCTCAACATCTCTGAGCACCGATACACTTTATTGGGATCCAAATGTTCAACATAGACCACCTGTATGTATTCAATATTCAAAACCGAAATCGTGGGACAATTTAACTACAAAAGCTTTCGGTGGTTACGGTTTTGGATATGGCTATCTTGACACTGGCACAGTAAAAACGCACAGTGCGGAGAGACCCAATAAAGGATCTCACGCTCGTGCTAAAACGCCGACATCATCATCTTCATCATCAGCTATTAATAATCAACGTAGGTTAGCATCATCTGGATACGCTAATTCAACAAATCCATCTAATCGACATTTCCAACCGACAAAGTCCACAGAGAGTTTACTGCTCCAGAACTCCTACCAATCTGAATTAGATTCAAGTCATAGCTGTGAGTGCCTCGATAAACCTGAGTCTAGAACTGTAACGACACAAGTTGAAAAACATAATAAAAGACATGAACAAGAGGGTGGTTATTCTAGTCATCATCATCATCATCACCATCACCAGCTCCATCATCATCATCGTTACCATAGCAATCAAGGACGTCATCGCCGTAGTAGTCACTCCGATGCCAAAATACGAACTACTAACAGTTCAGAAGTCACTCGCTTGTGAATTTTCTTACCCATTCTTTGTGTATTAATTTATTAATAAATTGAACGTCTATGTGGATGTATATACACACAAATATGGTGAAATATGACTTTTTCAAGTGGTTTCGACTTTGATACTGAGAAAATACTATTTCGTTATGTCAGTTAGAATTCCTTAGGGAACTCATGGGAATCCACGAGGCTCCCCAAGTCACAAGTAGTCTGTAGATGGATCAATCAAATTATTGAGTAGCGATATTTACACTTGAAGTAGGAAATTTCATTGTGAGGTGTAAGTAGCATAAGAAATAGGAATTTCATAGTCGATGAATATGTTGGTGTGAGAATAACGTAATGGAACGAATTATGAATCATATATGAACACTAATCATGGAAACTTGACAACGGTAACCTAAAATTCGACTTCCCTGGCGAACCGAGTTTAGTTACATGAATGCGATTACTCATATCTTCCATCCCTGATCAAAGTTTCAGTTATGAAATGCAGACATTTCGCACAGGAAAATCAAACATACTCGAAGAGTTGTCTTCTGTCATTGACATATTTTATAGCAGCAACAACAATCATAGGTTTATCAATTAATCGACATAGGAAGACACCTGGCCATGAATCTATTAATGTTTTCAGTGATGAAACATATCATCACTCCTTGCTGTTCTCATACTCAAATTAACAGATGTTAAATAATTCGTTCTTATGTTATTGAACGATAATTCAGAGAAATTCATCACTCATGTATCTGTCTTTTATAGAAATAACTATTATTATTGTAAGTTATGAAATCTTCGAGCAATTGGGAAAATAGATGTGTTCATGATCCTATGATTTGGATATTCACTTGATACCTATTATGTATTGATATATTGTCTCAGATGAACTGCCATAACCTCATATTCACTTAGAAATTGCAGAACAATTCCCTGTAACATATTTTTCTTCATTGCTCTCACAGGTATGTGTATGTACGTTTATAACTTCATTCAATGATTATTTTCCTCAATTTTACTGCTGTGAACATTCATATATCTATAATTGAGTACCATAGAAAATAGAGGTCTCCCTTTTTCATGAGTACAAACAGTATTTGCAGATTACGTTGTTACCGACTGAGATACTAATAGCCATGGCCATCTACAATAAATTTTGTATATTATATACTTCGTGGCAGAAATACAATTTTCAGAACAACCAACATTGCATTTGTGAGAAATTGCTAGAACTTCTCTCTACACGAAATCCTTCTGTGGATATATGAAAAACAAAGCTGATTGAACCATTGACTGGTGAAATAGTGAAAAGTAACAATTTTTCTTTCTCGCTAACTAATATTTTGATATCCATCATGTCAGATTGGGATACTGTACCGATAACTCTGCGAAAACGTGCCCCGAAGGGGTCTGCAATGAAATCAGAAAAGGTTTATAATTTCTCTCATATATGAAATCATGTTTAAGGTTTGTGATTTGTATGGTAGTTGTTTTTTCTAATCATTTTCTATTTCTTTCAGGCTATAAACACCGCACGTAGACAGGGGGTAGAGGTCGATACTCAAGTTAAATGCAAGTATTGAATTATTATGACAATATAAGCTGGGAAGAGAATATATTTGCTCCGTTAAGGTCATCTGAAATATTTTTTTTCATCATATTCTGTAGGGGGTGGTGGATCTAATAAACAGCATGTTACGACGAAAAATACTGCTAAATTAGATCGTGAAACAGAAGAGCTGAAACATGAAACTGTACCATTAGATCTTGGCAAACTCATTCAACAAGGACGTCAGAATAAGGGCCTATCACAGAAAGATCTCGCTACGGTAAACTTATATTTATTATCAATTGAATCGATATATTTCATCGTCTCATATTACTCATCTATGATATTGAATAAATTGCAGAAAGTTAATGAGAAAACTCAAGTCATCAATGACTATGAGGCTGGACGAGGAATTCCTAATCAATTGGTGATTGGTAAAATTGAAAAAATTCTCGGTATGAAACTTCGTGGTAAAGATCGTGGTAAACCGTTAGTTCCCCCGGGTGCGAAGAAATAAAACTCGGGGGTTGGGGGAGGGGTATAATATGATGAATATCTGTCTCTATGCATGGTTCTAAGAGAAAAAAAATAAGAAAACTAAGTGAAATAATATTTAAAGGGAAAAAAAATGGTAGAATTGTTATCAACTCTTACGTATTTACATAAAGATAGTTCCCTCAAGTTTGTTTGTTTTGTGTTTATTTTGATAGAATATATTATGTACATGTACGTGATTTTTTAATATTGTAATTACGTTTTCTCTTTTTCATTTTTGAAAAATGCTGCGTACACCATCGTGGAATATACACCCAACACAATATTTTTTATGAGCTTTATGTATACAATAACACTATTAATAAACACATCATATTGTTTACACGAAAGCTATGACTGAGGGTCTCCATGTATAGTTCTCAATTTTCAATCATGTAAAATCGAATGCGCCGATTGGATGTTATTCATGACTGCAACAGATCGCCAAGTCATAAATGCTGAGGGCAATATTTATCTCGTTTCATTTCTTCGATGAGTAACGAATTGCATAACATTTAACAGTCAATATAATATAAGTCTCGTCCCTATTTACATATTATTTTGCAATTGAAATGTAGAAAACTCGAAATGTATGTATATATAATAAAAATGAAGCAATTGAGAATTCATGGTATAAGATAACTTTATTGTTGTATATGTCGAATTATTGCCCAAAAATACAATGAATCCGGTGAATGAAAGTTACCTTTTGAGTTCTTTGAGAAACCGCAATATTGGAGAAAATTTAATTGAAGTTGTATACTTGTCTCCTATCTTTCGCATTTTTGTTATTTTATGAATATTTACACAGCTTATTTCCCACCCAGATTCATTTCAGTTGATATTTTTTCGAATATCCAAAGTTTCTTTCACATCTGCATCCAATTGGAATATTTGTGTTAACATTGCGCAATACTTTGGTTGAACTAATTAAAAAATAGTGCGTGAATCAATTAGTATTGTTGCAATTATGAAATCGGCTCATTCACGGCAGCTCTAAGTTAAATTAATTAAAGATAATATAATACTTATCAAATAAATGTATAATACAGTTGCATATACTCAAGATGTATCACGAAAAAGTAGCAAAATATCAAATTAACCTGCTATCAGTTATCGCTCATGTTACAAAAGTCGTGACAATCACTGAAATATAATAATTCTTAAATATATTACATCTATAGTAATTTCATAACAATAATTTTGTGATTGAAAAATAATTATGCATGGAATATGACACAGCTTTATATGATGTATCGAAGGCGTTCATCATCACTCAGTTCAAAGAAATCGCAATAGTTTGGTTGATTAGCACCGATATTTCAATAATAATATCATTATTATGTCATTTTTCAACAGGGCGCGATGACTTTTTCATCAATCAAAAAATCCACATGAAACTATGGCAACGTGGAAGTAAAAATTTCATAATTCTTTAACAATATTTAGAATTTTAGGACAATACTAAATTTTTGCGTATTCTTGTCTTTTATCAACATCTTATGAATTCATCTGTGTATCAAAATATCAAAAAAAAAAGTGTTATTTTCTATATGCAATCCACGATAAAATTTACTCATTAACGACCGCGGCTACTGCTTCAGAGATATTGAACTTGGTGAAGAAATGAAAACAATTAAAATATAATAGTTTAGAAAGAGTGGAAAAACCCGGGACCAATGTCAGATAGGATGCATAATTTAAATTACGCTCACTCGTAAATGGACGAATGGTCATACAGACGTGGAACCAGTGCCTAAATGAGCAAGCATATGGCAGCGTTCACCGAGACGTTCTACACTGGCTTTCAAATAAGCATTTTCCACGTATAAATCTTTCACCAGTAAATCTGACTTGGATAACTTTTCCATAAATATGGCATTCATTTTCAACTGGTGATGCAAAGAATTCTGCGTTTCTTTCAAGACATGTTGTAAATTTGCAACTTCATTGCAATGCTGTTTCCAAATATTTTCCAACATTCTTTCTGTATGCTGTTTTTGATGTTTCAAACTTACTTGGAGACCTTTCTTTTTCTGCTCTTGCATTTGTAATTTAGACATCAAACTCTTGATGAAATTCATATCTATTTTTGTTACTTGTCCATCTACGCCAGAACACAAACGATTACTTCGAAAGTTTTGTAACTCCATTATCTCCTTAACGAGACACTCTTTCTGTTTTAGGAGTGAATTATATTCTACGGTGATATTGCCATGTGCACGTTTTTGTGACATTCGATGTAATTCCACTTTTTGCATCTTCGCTAATTCCTCATTCGTACAATAAGAATTGAGTTGTGATTGGCATGAACAGGTGCAACCATTGTTACTACTACGTGCAGTCATTTTCGTTGGTATGAAGTTCACATTGTTATCGGAAGTGGGATGTTCTGCTATTTTATTGAGTTTTCCAGGCTCGAAGACCTTCTGATTCATCCCATTGTGATTGATATTGTTTGGTACTGCTTGTCCACCGCTATTCATCACGTTAGACAATTCACTTGGAAGAACATAATGAATCGACATTGAATTCGACAACGGCGAGATTGTCTTCATAGTCCTATTGTCCTCAATGTCTGAAACTTGAACGCAGTTACCAACCATTTCAACTTTAGAAGCATCCATTTGCTTCTGCATGGATCTGACCAAATCGTCTTTTTCATTGATCGTTTCTTCTGTTTTTCTCCTATACTGTTCATATTCCTTCTCTAAATCGGTATACTGTTGTTCCAAGTTGAATTTTTCATCGATCGGAGATAATCGTCCATCGTTGCGGCTTTTTTCACCCATACTGAATTGTTCTTCATATTCTGCTATTTTTGCTATCAATTCTCCGAGTTTTTCGTCCGATATTTTCTGTTCCTGTTCAATCAATTGACGCTCTTCCTCAAGTTTACCAGCCCAATAATCTTCACATTGATAATATTCTGTTCTCAATGATTCCAAATCACTCTCCAATTTAGCACAACGGTCTTGCAATTGTTTCTTCTCATTATTGTGTTTCACTTCTTGTTCTTGCAGTAGTGTTTTCATTTCACTATCACCATCTGAAACAGCTTTTGCGTCACCACCATCAACACTATCGGCAAAATTATCAATATTGCGTGACAAATTTCTTTCATCATCAGATTTGATCGAGTCTGGTTGACTGCATTCACCACGTCTTGGTGGATAATCACGTAATCGAGACGTTTTATTCTTTGCGCTCACGTCCGAATCATCATTTTTTTCATCACTACTAAGAGACGTAGGTGCATTGAATCGCGATTTTTCATTTCTATTTACAACAAAATCACGTAGCGATTCACTCGCACGCTCCTCACACTCTTCCTCTTCATTCTTAATTGAATTATCAACTCTCGCAGGAATTCTCGTTAAAATTTGTGACTCCAATGTAGATATTATATCAGAGAGATTACGTTTCAATACGCACTCTGACGAACAAGTGGCGGTCTTTCTATCTAGGGCAATATTCTTTAAATCGTGAATAATCGAGGCAATTGTACCCGACAGATTCGTCGTCTTATCATCAGGTATCGCAGTTTCTAGTTCAGGAACTTGTTTACCGAGTGGTTCATAATCAGTCACACTGTTAGATTCTTCGCTGTCAGATAAACTCACATTGACATCGAAACTTTTTGCTTTGTCGTAACTCGTACGCGCTCTGAGTAATTCAACTTCCGACGTTAACTCGTCATTCTGATCCCTCAATAATGATGACTCCGCTTGTAGTTTTTTGATACGATCGATGAGAGATATTACTTGCTCATTTTCCCTCTCTTCATTACGCTCTGCTTCATCATGTTCAGCTGCTAACATTTGTACTTGACGCAACAATTGATTATTCGACATTTTTAGTTTAGATATCTGTTCAATAAGACTCTGATTATCAATTTCAAGTGCATGATTTTCATTGAGTGCATCTGCCAATTTACTTCTGATTAATTGTTCTTCCTGCTGTGCATGCAATAATTGTTCATTTAACAATTTAACAGTCGCCGTATGCGAATCTCGCTCGCAATTATTCTGTATCGACAATTCCTTCATCAACTCAGCATGCTTCATCTCTAATTGTTTCATCTGATCTTGTCGTTTTCTCTCTAATTTCATATGATTTTCATCATTTTCTTGAGCAAGGATATTCGCACTCTCAATGGCTTCAGCAACATCCGCCCTCAATTTATCTCTCTCACGCGTCAATTGATCATTTAATGTATTCATTGAACGTACTTCCTCTTGATAGAGCGCTAATGCACCTCGTAGTAGATTAACATGTGTGACCGTGGCTGAAGAATTTTTCAATTCGTGTTCAAGACTTTTCAATTCATCATTAATAACAGTCATCAATTCAGTTAGATTAATATTCAGACTCGTAAATCCAAGATCACCAAGCAGCGTTGTCGCATCGTTTATCCCTGTCAATTGCCATAGATTAATAACAACACGACGTTCAATGAAACTTGTATGATCAGATCCAAGTAAGAAATCATGATTTCTACTGCGATCTGAATCATCAACAGATTGATCGTTCCAAGCTCCAACATCCAAAGAATTAACCTCAGTAGACCCATTATCTTGGAAGAGAGACAAAAATTCATCGAAATTTATTCGCCCATCGCAATCGGCATCGAGCTTCTCAAATATATGTTCAAGCATACGTTTCGATATCATTGATTCATCTAAAATACCCATCATCGGACTGTTTTTTAACACAATATTAACATCATCATTGCTATTATCAATATACAATTGTTTCAACCTATGACAGTTGAATGCCACCCCTTTTTCCTGCTTACTTGCAGTCCTAATCAATGACGAATCATCGATTACTCTACTATTATTTGGACTATCCGAAATTTCTTGCGTATCATCTAATAAACTCAATAGACCATTCCGAAACTCATCAAATGATATCGCATAACCGCCGCATGATTGATCCAATAGAGATTCGATCAATTCAACACCACGTTCCTCGAGTTGAAGTTTATCACATAACAGTCTTAAACCTTTTTCATCCAAGCCTGATTGGCCTTTCTCCAGACAACTCTCATACACTGATAAAAGTTGTCGCTCGTATGGATTATAACCCTGTGGCTCCATTTCATATTTTTCTTCTATCTTTTTTGTTTACTTCTTCATTAGCATGTTGGTATTATTTTCTCCACACCGTGAAATATTCATCAAGGTCAATGTTGCTAAAAAGTCGAATGGAAGAAAAAGTTCAGGAATGTGTTCATAGCATAGAAATGTAAAAGTAATAATGCATGCTCAGATACAGTGCAGGAGAAAAAAAAAGTGAAAAAATAAGTAGGATTGAAAATAAGCGAGCACTTACATCTGCGAGGAAAAAAAAACAGGCGTAGCAAACAATCGATGGGCTTCCCGTGTATGGTAATCTCATTTATCGTATTACATTGATCGTTGCAGATCGAGTGTTTAACAATAGTCAGCTGATTTTATTCACAGTAAGTAGATATTTTGGTACGGATTTACTGTGTTCCAGCAATAGAGGTGCATGCAGTGCACAATGCACATTCCTGGAACTATTGAATGAGGTTAGGTGAATACTTATAAATATATATATATGAGCCCACATGGATAACGTATTGAATAATA